>JAGSMP010001575.1:0-47137 GCA_029286625.1 Parnassius orleans
TAGAAGCTGATAAACTTTACTTAAAACTAACACCAATCAAATGACTCTTATGACTTCTAACCACTTAAGGCCACGTATGCTTGACCAGCAGCGAAGAGCTTCAATGATCAATGAACACCGTCTACCTTTAGACATTCAAAGTTTACCAATCGATGCTACAGACTCGAACAATTCGACCTCAATATCATATTCGAGGACTCCAAAAACCCCAGTACACCAATTTCAGACGGATTGACATCATGTTACACCCTTATGCCACTCAGTTCTCGGCACGGCCTCACCTTGACTTGGGTGTTTGGAGGAATGCACCACTTATTTCAGCTTGAAGCTTACTTGTGCCTTATGAAACTCAGTTCCGGGTTTGATTTTGGAGTTATCCTTCTCCTAGACATGTTGCAAGCCAATGCTGTTGACGCCTATCTCGCCAAATTACACAAGTCAAAGTTAACCAAACAATGCTACAGACTCGAACAATTCGACCTGAATATCATTATCTAGGACTCCAAAACCCCAGTACACCAAAATTTCAGACGGACTGGAGCAACGGAGTTTGTGATCACCATCGTATTCTCAGCAAGTCCTTTCATTTGATACCCATATTGTAGGAAAGCATAAAAACTTAGTCCTTAGTCATAGAATAACTGATAGATGACTGCTTCTACGCTGATATTAAAATGTAAGCATGTCAGACATGTCTATGATACCTTTATGTACGCGGGAAAGAATAAAACTGTGTCTAAAATATAATTTAAATAAAATGTTTTATAAAATCGTAGAATAATGTTCTTGTTTTCTAACGGATACATTAAACATCCTAAGATCGCCACCCATGAATTTAAAAATGCATCAATGAAGACATAATCGCTGTATTCGCGGTTTCATTCATTCAGTAGGACTATATTTCTTGAAATGTAAACAAAGACATGTCCTAAATAAAATTATCAGGACTGTGTTTTATTAATTAACAAGGTTTATAATTGAAAATTATTTATTGTTAAATAACAATCTTCTTAGCATCTAAACAATAGGTACTTGTAGTTTCATTGCAGTAGGAATTAAACATTAAAAATCACAGTTGTCTAAGGTTAATTATTAACAAATTTTATTTAAGCAAGTTTTATTTTTGTAATTTGTTATATTTAATATTCATCACATCTTTAATTAATTAAGTATGTACCTTAGCTTAATTATCTATCTATCTAATTAGTACTATTAAATCAAAATCACAGCGTTATTTAAGTATGTGCCTCATATTCTATCTACCTTATTGGTAATATTTAATAATCATCACAGCTTCATTCAGACTGATTCATCTTATTACTATAAAATTTTTTGGTAACTAGTTAAATAAAAAAATAAAATTTATATAAAAAATTTAAGTATAGATTATTTTAATCTTCTTCGTCATCACCCTGTTCTTCCTTACTATGCTTAAGATTCTTGTAAAAGTCATGATATTTTTTTGGGATAATCATTGTATCGCATAAACTAACCAAGTCTTTATATTTTACTTCGGTGATAGGAATAGGATTATTGTACAACTTGTCTAGTTTTGGTTCTTGTTCCTTCTTTTTCCTCCCTCTAGTCAATTTCAAATTCAGGCCACAGTTCAGTTTTCTATAATTTTCTTCAAAAAAATCGTATTTAAATTCAATAATGTCTGGATTATTCCATTGCACTTTTACTTCTCTTATCTTATTCCAAGAAATTTTCTCTGAATTTGTATCTTTTATCCAGTTTTTAGTATGTAGCCAAGCTTTGAAATTCAAAACTAAGTCTTGATTTACTTCTACGACTGTATAAGCTGGGCTATTCTGTTTTGCCCAGCGAACCAGGGTGTACCATTCATCTGGTGTGTAAATAAGTTTATTTTTTGCTGTTCGCTCTATTAATGCGTGAACGCTATCTGCCTCATTTTGAGTATGGCCTTTTTCCAAGAATCGATGGCACACGTCTACTTTGAATGTATTGCTTACATACAAGTACATAAAAAAAACAATACGATTGCGATTCTGACCGGCGCAGTTGTCTGACCAGAATCTAAAATCTTTGACGCCAGCTTTAACTTTGTTGTTAACGAAAGAAAACAAACAACTAGCCACTTCATTGGCGCCACGTTTAGCAACTGTCTCATCCCACATGTAACAAGTAGCTTTCTTTAACCCAGCATCAAACACTGTAAAATTATAAAGTAATAATTTGCTTTTGTAATACAGCACACTTATTTCGCCATGTGGAGTGTTATTTATTTTTTGAAAATCGAACATCGCTGTGCAAACATTCGAAGGATTTGATTGAGATTCAATTTTATCAACATTTTTAATTCCTGGCAAGTTTTTGTTATCAATGTGACTTATGCTTCAGTTTATCATCATTGGTTGGCGAGGTGTTGTTTTTCATTGCGTGACACAGGTCGCATTGGTCCTTTTAGGTATGTGAAAAGCTATGTTAAGTTCTTTGTTAATAATATCTTTGTATTGTCTTACAGAAGTAGCTATATTTTCAGTTATATTCAGCTCTTTACACCATACAGTATACAGGTCATACATTTTTTTTAAAGTCAATTCACTATCTAAATACAGTTTATTTGAGTCTTTGCGCGTATAATGACTTTCTATGGGCGCAAAACATTTTACATGTTGAATTACATTTTCTTTCATTGCCGCGTTTATAATAGTTGGATGATTTGAATGAAATCCCCTCATGTCTTTAGAACAAATACCCGTATTTTTGTCATGCTTGTCGATGGCAGATTGTATGAAAGTGTTACTTATAGAAAACGTATTTTTAAACATGGTTTTGCATACCATAATCTTCTCTTTGTGGCCACTACCAGATAAAAGCGGCAAAAACTTATAAACATTTAACCTCTTGGAATCCTGTGTCCATTGTTTTTTCTTATTTCTTTCACGTGCGACGCAATAAAAGACCACTGCTGAGAATGATCACCTAGATCCCAAAAGGTTTTGAATATATTTTGGCGAGCTACCACATCAAATTTTTCAAAACATTTTAATCGACAGTTAGATGGACATGGAATCTTCATTTGTTTTGCCATTTGTAGTTTTCCGGATCGAGATGTATGAGCTTCACCTAAATTGACAAGCACCTTCCTTTTTTCATCAAGCCAGTTAGATTTGTTAGTAATTCTGTTCCTTGTTATTGCTTTTTTCACATACTGACGCTTTTTTTTTCGTTGGTGCGGTGTTGATGAACCAGACATTTCACTGGATCCTAACGGGCTTGATCTTAAGGTTGCATCAGATAGGAGAACAGTACTTTCACTTAAATAGTTACATTCGTTTACAGTCCCCAAAGGACATGCATGGACTTAGCATTGGTGTTGAACCCCAATTTTCAGGTATTGATTGTGGTGTTTCATTTTCACAAACAGGCGTGGTGAGATCGTAATTTTCAATTTCAACATTCAAAATTTCCTACCGTATCGATTATATAATTTAAATCACTTTGCGATAGTATATTAGCTGATATAATATGATTTTGTTCTCCATCACTATGTGCTTCGGTAGCTTGTCTTTCGTCGATAGAAACTTCCAAATGCCGATCCTCAAGATCCATTGATACATCTTTTCTGTATATACAGGTGTATCTAAAAATAAAAACGTAATGTATGTTTATCCAACAACAGTAATAAACGTAAATGAAAACAAATTCATACATAAATGTTCTAGTTACACGTACATACAAATATGTAGGACATGACTTCATATACTTCGATAACAATAAAAAAAAATTCTTTATTATAATTATTTCATAGAAATCATATTTTAAAGAAGCATGCAACTTATTATAATTATTTGTGCAATAATGTTAATTTAAAGACTATATCATACTTTAAGCGGATATGTCTGATTTGTCTGCTTTTACACTGCGACCGGTTAGAAAAACAATAAAAATACTTATTGTTATCGTTTTTGTGTATTATTGAGCGTTTAATATATATATACTTATTTGAATAACTACTTACCCTCATTAGCTTCAGTAATATAATTAATTAAATCTTGTGCTTCAGAAACGCATAAAACATTATTTCTGGAGTTTGCAATATCCACCAATAACTTTGATCTACTGTTATTCATGTTTTACAGTATTATGCAGGAAATATTATGAATACTTTTAACTAAAAACACACCACTAAATCATAACTGTATTAAAACAATCATTTCACCACGCGAACAAGCATCGATACGTCTTCTCCAAGTGAATGAAGTTAAGTCAGACAAGACCGCGCTCGCACCGTGTGGCGCATTTTAAAACGCCGTACGAAATTATAGGTATAGATATCCGTATCTACGACATTTAGGCCGGCCACATACATACGGAATTCGTTTCAGGATTCCGTTTCGATATCCGATTCGAGATTCCGAACGCAGCAAGTCCATATAAAAGCTATGACCCGTCACACACGTACGGTAGTTTTCCGTTCCAAATTTTGCGGGCAAGTCGGGATTCCGTATGTGTGTGGCCGACCCGTTCGGAATTCTGAAACGGAATCCGGAAATGGAATTCCGTATGTATGTGGCGGGCCTTATTCATAATAATTATCATACTTGTTCTCTTATACGATTTGTAAATGGAGTTAAATACGTAATATTTAGAAAAAATCTTATATAGGTATGTGCATAAGGAAAATTTGAAGCCAATTATGCAATAAAAAAAATGCAATTTTGACATGACCGTATGTACGTAGGGACCGTCGATATAGAGATATTTGAAGTGTTTTGCTAGGCATGATATGATACAAGGCAGCAAGGAAGCTATTTAATAGAAGTAAGGGTCTTTTAAACCACCGCATGATGGCCATATCATCCCGCGTGCGTGTCGTAAGAGGCGACCGAGATAAACTGATGGGTAAAGCAGCATCTTTCTGCGACCACTCAATAGAAAACTACGAATGCTTGCCAAGCGTGGCAACTATAAATATCCCGGATCTCCGGTTCTACACTCACCATACGAAATACAGCAGCATTAAGCTGCCATTTTATCTGGTATTCTGTGAGAGCGTGGTTCTACCCCGATCAGCCGATCCATCGTGATACACAACTATAGCTGCAGCGTGGCTCTACCACGTGTACAGACACCATCACACAGCATCATAACGCGATATAGTTATGATGATGCTGTGTGATGATGAAATCCTACCCCATATCGTCTCGTGAGTGTCTTGAGAGGTGACAGAGGAAACTGAAACAGGAGATGGACATCAAAGCATCTTCTTGATAACAACTCAATATTATAAAAAAAAACTATGAATATGGAGGATGAGACAGTGTAGTGGCGGTGTTAGAATATCCACTACTCCATATCGTCCCCGGGTGTCTTAAGAGGCAACAAAGGGAAACAAACTAGGAGATGGGCAACAGCGGCTCCCTGATTATAACTGAAAATAATAAAAAAACCGCGGTTGCCAACCCAGCTGCACGGCAACTATGACGCAATTCATGAGGGAAGCCTATGTTCAGCAGAGGACTTTTAAAGTCTGTAACGGTAACGATAAACGTCGGAACGAAAAAATAAAATATAAACAATCATTTAAATCAAAAAACAAAAACATGAAGGTCTAATGATTTCTTATATTTATTCAACATGAAGGTCTAGTCTGTTTTCACTTACCTCCCATTCGGTATTTATTTTGAGGTTCCATATTTTTGGTTTTTGAATTATCTTTCTACGAGCAAGTACATGGTATTACAATAGTTTAGGAAATATACTGATATTGCGCCTACGCGTGCGACACGTTCATTCCATGTACATTTTCTTTATAAGTATTTTTAGTGCAATAAACGCTCTCTACGGAATGGGACACGTTTTAATTACCACATCCCGTAATGTAGATACAACCTACATCGACATCCTATACATCAATTATATGTAGAGGGTCACAACTCACAAACCTCCCCCTACAATCTTCTTCAGAATAAATCCAGTTTCAATTAGCATAAACACGGAAAGGTTTTTCTACACGTTCTATAATTACATAAGAAATTCACAAAAATTGATTTTATCTGGTACACTTTTATATTTATACAAAACACGTTTACATAATATTGTACATATTTTACTAGATTGCTCACAAAAAGTTTTGCTCCAGTGTGTATTTTCATATGCTTTTGTAAATCACTTTTCTAATACATCTATATTTACAGATATTACACGAAAAGGCTTATCACCGGTATGAATTTTATGTGATTTCTCAAAGTAGTTTCTTGTACATTTATATTCACAGATTTCACACGCAAAGGTTTTCTCCGTGTGTATTTTCATATGAGTTTGCAAACGACTTTTGTAATACATCTATATTCACAGATATTACAAGAAAAGTTTTTCTCAGTGTGTATTTTCATATGTGTTTGCAAACAAAATTTTTAATACATCTATATTCACAGATTTCACACAAAAGTTTTTTCTCCGGTGTGTATTTTCATATGTGTTCGCAAACGACTGTTTGTAACACTTCTATATTCACAAATTTCACACGCAAAAGGTTTTTCTCCGGTGTGTATTTTCATATGTGTTTGCAAACGACTTTTTGTAATACATCTATATTCACAGATATTACACGAAAAAGGTTTTTCACCGGTGTGTATTTTCATATGTGTTTGCAAATAACCTTTTGTATTACATCTAAATTCACAGATATTACATGAAAAAGGTTTTTCACCAGTGTGTACTTTCATATGTGTTTGCAAAGTAGCTTTTATATTACATCTAAATTCACAGATATTACACGAAAAAGGTTTTTCACCGGTGTGTATACTCATATGTGTTTGCAAACGAATTTTTGTAATACATCTATATTCACAGATATTACACGAAAAATTTTCACCGGTGTGTGTTTTCATATGTTTTGCAAATTACTTTTATATAACATCTATATTCACAGATATCACACAAAAAGGTTTTTCAGCTGTGTATTTTCATATGTGTTTGTAAACGATTTTTGTAATACATCTATATTCACAGATATTACATGAAAAGATTTTTCACCGGTGTGTATTTTCATATGTGTTTGCAAATTACCTTTTGTATTACATCTATATTCACAGACATTACACAATAAAGGTTTTTCACCGCTGTGTGTTTTCATATGTGTTTGCAAATAACCATTTGTAATACATCTATATTCACAGATATTACACGAAAAAGGTTTTCCAGCGCTGTGTATTTTCATATGTTGTTGCAAACGATTTTTTGTAATACATCTATATTTACAGATATCACACGAAAAAGGTTTTTCACCGGTGTGTATTTTCATATGTGTTTGCAAATTACCTTTTGTATTACATCTAAAATCACAGATATTACACGAAAAAGGTTTTTCACCGGTGTGTATTTTCATATGTGCTTGCAAATTACCTTTTGTATTACATCTGAAATCACAGATATTACACGAAAAAGGTTTTTCTCCGGTGTGTATTTTCATATGCTTTTGGAAATTTCTTTTATCTCTACATTTATAATTACAATTATTACAACAGTACATTTGTTTAGCGACGTGCGCTTTAAGATGTGCTAAAATGCAATGTTTTTGAGATGTTTTAAATTCGCACATATCGCAGTTAAATATATCGGTTAGTTGTGGTGCTGGAGTTTGTTCACCTTGTGTCCGAACTGCATCAGAGTTCTTTTGCGTCTTATGACTGTATGATATGTGGTCGGCGAGAATATGTTTTGTTAAAAATTTATTACTACAATCATCACATTCAAAAATGTATTTTGTTGATGCCTCAGATATTTTCTTCGTAAGTATATTTACACTTTTTTGTCTTAAAATTTTCTTTTTCGTAATCTTTGCAGGACGTTTCCCTTTTTTTATAACTGGTTGACTATCTTTTTTCAGTTTAGGCTTTAATTTAAAAGCAGGGCAGTTTATGTTACAATCAGTAGAATTTGATTTAATCTTTTTCTCAGAAGGTTTTGACAAATTATTTATTTGTATGCAGAGTTGTTCTGAAATACATACAAATTAAACATTTTATTTATTGTAAGACATTGTATCTTTATTGTAAGACACCTTAAACGGTTTGCAACAGGCGGAGTTTATGCCTTATGGCATTCTCTATCAGTTAACCCAGGGAGAAATAGAGAAATTATAATATTTTACATAATTATACCAAATAATGTTGCTAGATATAAAGTATTTTAGCTCCGACTAATCTCTCTCATTTTCATTTCTGGAGGGAAAGAATGGTAAAGAAACCAAATTCAAATGATAATGATGACGTTCTTCTGACCACGCTGTTTCAAATCCTCCACGGAAACAGAATATAGTCGAAGTTGCCGTGTAGGTGCGACGTATTAGAGTTCATCATAACATTTTGTCCCGTGGGTTTCGTAAAAGGCAACTATGGGTTTGCCAGAAAAATTTGATGGTTTCCGACAGATGGCGGTATAACCACCTCGTTTACTTCAGATGTAAAATATCCAGACCGGCGACAGGCAACATTGCCAGAGGTGCTCACGTCTGGTTCCGCGATCGTCAATCCTATGCCAAGCGTGACGACTGAAGGCAAATCCATCAGGAGATATCCTTCCATGTTCAGCAGCGGAAGTTTACGGGAAGATTAAGATGGATCCATAAAACACACAAAAAAAGCTGGCAGCTCAGGGCTAGGCGTTAGTCGTAAAATATCACAGTACTGCTCGCGTACTGTACGGGTTCGATTTCCGCTGGCACCCATAAAATTGTTGATTACAATTTCAACGCTACCTAGTCGTCAAATTCAGCAACCTTTTACACTATGTTTTCTCTGGTCAGGATTCCAACCCACCCAAGTGCGTTTTTGCCCAGTGCCACTGTGGAAAATTAAATATGATAGGAATCATGGTTAGCTCAGTTGTAATGTTCGACGTTTGATTTCGTTATATTGTGTAAATGTATCAGTATAGATTATAAGCCGACGACGATATCCTCCTCGTTTGTAAATTAACTTCAAACAATAAACCATTTAGGTTATTTTGTAGAAAGTTCAGGTACTGGGACCCGTTCAACCTAGCCGACAATTCAAAGGCCCAACCATTTCTCCATTTATGACTCCTGACCACATGTTGATACTAAATCTGTTCTGAAAATTTGACTGCCTTGCTTTTGGGTTTCAATGGCCCAGCTATGATAATTGTGAATGTTAAAGACGCCAGTCCTTTCAAACCGGGATTCATCCGTCCAGAGTATCTTATCTCTATCTCTTATCTCTATTTACTATCTTAGTTTAGCCCTAGAAATGATAAAGATTTTTAAATCAAATTAACTATTCAGGTAGTTTCCTGCCTGAGTAACTGAAGTCTGTAACAGAAAAACTGGCCTATTAAGTGTCATTTTTTATGTTATTATGAAAGAGTACAAGTTTTAAAATTAATTAGAAAGTATGAAATCATTTATTACTATTTTCATTTAATGTTGAAAATTCAAGCCCCACTCTCCTGACAGAAAATTTTAAGTTTCGATTAAAATTATTGTATCTTGGTGAATGTGGAAGCTAATTATTTTATACATAATAGGCAACTCATAATGATCATGCTACAAACAAAAAACTTGGAAAAAATCTCACAATTACATTTTTTAATGTTAGGCTGTTTAGGATGAACATTTTCAAAAAGGATTTAAAAATCATAACTCAAAACTACAAAATCATGGAACATACATAGGGTATTTTCGGATACCCCTAGGTGTGAGGAATCAAAAAAAAATTTTATAACCTCACTGTTTGGACCACCCTGTACATATATAGTATTTTACAGACTACGGATGACTAATGACAAAAGGACACACAGTCCACCTGAGGTATGTGGATGCTGTCACCAAAGACATCTACATCCCGTTAAAAATCAAAAAGTAGATGCGTTGTCACCCATGACGACTAAGATGGAATGCTTCAGTAGTTGTAAAAAAGGTCTCCGGTTTTCTGCACTCAAAATACAAAACACAGCAGCATCAAGCTGCTATTTCACGCTGGTATTCTGTGAGAGCGTGGTCTTGTGGTCCTGTTTTATCTTAATAATACCTTGGGTCACCACAGGCGAATTCAGTTCCTGTATGAAACAAGATAATTGTATGGCTTACAAAAACTCATTTTGGTTCTAATGTCTGTTCATGTGTAATTAAAGAACAAAATTTTGTATGTACAGTACATCTCCAACTACATGATCCAAGATATTTTTTTTGTTTTTTTTTTGTTATTTTATCGAATCAAAGTTGTTATTTCTTTTTAATTCTTTTACCTATGTCATCATCAACTTTTTTATTATTTTTGCACTTCTTTTTAATTTTCAGGCTTAGATTTGTCTTGACTCTTTGATTGAACTCTGCCTGTACTTTTTGTTGCAGCCGGTCCCAAGGTCAGATAAAAGAGGAGGGATGGTTCCGCCGGAGAGACATGCACATTCGAGCGCCGTACGCGGGGATGAAGGAGTCCTGGGGGGTTGAGCCGATCGTCACTGGGGTATATAGTGACGAGAGGTAACACGCCCTCTTTACTGATAGGGAAATGGCCAAGCCCCACTAGAGGGTCACAAGCGAGGGAGGTGGGGACTGCCTAGTTCCCTGAAAAAGGTCTAGGTGGTGGTAAAGGCCATGCTGACGGAACAAGTGACAGTCTATTTGGGCAGTGGGGATGGGCCTTTTCAGTCCTATTTGCCAACTGGATGGAGCTTCCGAAGTCGCGCTGTAAGCCAACTTCGCGTCTCTATATTCCGCCGGTAATCGTAACGACTAAAATTCTTTTAGTTTTAAAGTAGGGCGTTCCCAAAGGTGCTGGCTCCATGGTGGGTGGGAAGTCGGGGGGACGAATTTTAAACACATAAAAATATGGGCAATTTAAGGCCTATCAGAAAAGAGGGAGAGGTGTCAGAGGTGCTTACACGCAATAAACAAGGCGGAACCGCCATTCAACCAACGGTTCCACGGACACCATCCAGCGTAGGTGGCCCCACCAATGCTGCAATTTCCGCACTGGATGTTCCCAAAACCAGTTTCAAACCTGAGGGCTGGAAACCGAGAAAGGAGCAAGGGACCGCGAGTGGCAATACTCCTGCGGAGCTCCAGAGAACGGACGACCTTTTCTCTACAGCCCGGCAAGTGGTGAGCCGTAAGGAGAAGGGAAAGGCACCCAAAAAGGTGGCTTGCCGACCTGACGGATCATCAGGTGGGTCTATCCCAACAGGCATTGTTGTAAAGGCCAAGAAAAAGAATAAGAAGCAGCGAGAAAGAGGCCATAGAGAAAGGGCCGCGCTGGCTGCTTCTAAAAGCAACACCAAGGAAGCTGGGCAAGCTACTGTGACTGCGGTGCTTGGGGTTGGACCAGCGCTAAGATATCCGCCAGGAAGCAGCGAGCGGCCAAGCATCCTGGTAAGAACGAAAGAGCAGCCAAAAAGATGCTGGAAGAGTCCACCTCACCGAGAGGCGACTCGAATAGCAACCAAAGGCTGCAAGAATACGAAGATACGCTTCCGCTGCTAAAGCAGATTGGGGTCTGGCCTTAACGTGTGCGCGTTCAGGTCACCTAACGAAGGAAGTAGCTGACAACATCCTCGTGGCAATACAGAGGAAGATGATCAGGCTCAGGCCTGGAGTAGCCATGACCCTGATGCGCCGGGCCCAGTTTTTAGAGGCAAACCCGTTTACACGGAGGGTGTCCTGAAGCTATGGATTGGTTGAAGGGGAACATTGCTACCCTCGACCTTAAATCCAACACCTCACTGATCATCAAGAAACAGTCAGAGATACCACAGAGAATCAAGTATGGTATCCTTATCCCTGATGCCCAGGAAGCCTGGAAAGACTCACGCGACATCGGTCGTGTGCTGGCGTACCAGAACCGCTGGGTAAGCATTAGGGATTGGCTGCTACTCAAGGCCGATAAGCAGACAGACGGGTGGTTCCTCGTTATTTCGGTGCCGCAGGATCATACCCTGATGAAAACCGGACGCCAACTCGCATGTGTATGTTTGGCGGTCTACGTAAAATTCCAGGGTCGTGTAGGTAAATTCGTTAATATTCCACCAAGCAAAGAGGCAAATAACAACCCGGAAGTCATGGATACCGGGGCCATGGTTACCGGTACAGCGGAATCACTGGATGCCAAGTCCAGTGACAAAACGGCCTGCACAACTGAGCCGAAGCCACCAGTAGAGATCGAACTGAGCGGCAGCTCACTGAGTGACGAAGAGAACTGCATTTTGTCGTTCAATTCCGACTCGATGGCTGACGATGAGACCTGAGATCTTCTGGCAGGCTTATTTTTGGGCGGGGACGGGGAGGACGCGATCAATGATGGCGTGCCCTTCGCCCAGAACTAGCCTAGTGGCAGGCCAACCTCCACCGCAGCGAAACTGCATCGTTTCAATTACGCAAGTGATTGAGGCTCAAAGAACGGCCATAGCCTTAATCCAGGAGCCATGGGTTGGAGCTGGTAAAATAAAAGGCCTAAACGACTTAAAAAGTAAGTTATTCTACAACTCTGAGCAAGACAAACCTAGAGCGTGTATTTATACTACTAAAGATATCTGTGCACAATCATTAACAGATTTCTGTTCCAGAGACATGTATGCCGTAGCAATACAAAATACACAGGAGGGAAGATTAGTCGTCGCCTCGGTCTACATGCCGGAAGAAGACACACCTCCCCCTTATGAACTCGTCAGGCTGGTGAATTTCTGCGAGAGGACTGGACTAAAGGTTGTGATCGGGACGGACTCCAACGCGCATCATCCCCTCTGGGGAATGGAAAAACCCAACGAACGAGGTAAGGTGTTAGATAGTTGAATATCTCTTTAGCACCAACCTACCCATTTTAAACAGGTTTCGAACCAACTTTAATAAACAAACGTTTTCGCACAATAATCGACCTCACACTCAGGACTCACATAACAGAAGGAGCAGCTAAACTAATCACAGGATGACACATATCGAGAGGCCTCATGCTCAGACCATAGATGGATCTGCTTCATACTACAGGTCGTATCAGTATTCCCGCTACTCCACCATGGAGAAATCGCCGCAAGACTGAAGAAAATAAAGTATCTTAATAAGCTAACGCCTTCGCTCGCGGGTTTTGAGGGGATAAACACTATAGCAGATCAGTCGCTCCTAGAAGAACAGGTAGTAGCTGTTACTAAGGCTATGATAGACAGCTACCATGAAGCATGTCCAGAAATCACTACTAACTCAGGGGGTGAACCGGCATGAAGATGCAGTGATACCAACAACCGAAGACTGGAATTCAGCACACAGAGTGGTAAGGCAGGACCTGACGGCATTTCCGGCACTCTTACAGTGGCGAGGTAAAGGGCTAATAGTCAGACTTGTTGCCGTAATGAGATATGTTCCTACGGGATGGAGGGAAGTGAAAGGTACGTTCATACCTAAACCAGGTAAGAGCAAACTATACAGACCCGAAATCCTATAGAACCATTAGCCTCACATCCTTTCTCCTAAAGACGATGGAAAGGGTGTGTGAAAAGGATTTAAGTGGGTCTGCTGTAATGAGCATACCACTACACGATAAGCAACACGCTTATAGCTTAGGCAAATCGAAAGAATAGGCACTTCACCAGGTAATAACAAAGACAGAAGAGGCCATCCAAAACAAAGAAATATGTCTAGGATCCTTCATAGATATAGAAGGTGTTTTTGACAGAACGAACTTCTCCAGCATAAAAGTTGCACTAAGTAGACATAAGAGTTGAACCGACACTGATTAACTGGATAGTAAACATGCTCAATTCACGAACAATAAAGATTGCTGGTGAATATCAAGCAGTCCAAATAGGGAGGGGCTGCCTGCAGGGTGGCTTTCTTTAACCTCTCCTGTGGAATATGGTCATAAATGAACTAATCAGCAAATTAAATGCCAACCAACTTCTATACAATTGGTTATGCAGATGACCTGACAATACTGGTCTCGGGAAAAACAGCAAGCGTGGTGTGCGACCTGACCCAAGCGGCTCTCCGTATAGTGGAGAGTTGTTGCAAAGAATACGACTTAAACTTCAATCAAAACAAAACACAACAATGTTCACACAACTTATTTAACGTGTTAGAGCCATGCTGCAGCTATATTACTGGTATAGTTGTAGCACGAATGGGTCGGCTTGACCGGGGAAGAACCACGCTCTCACAGAATAACAGCGTAAAATAGTAGCTTAACGCTGCTGTGTTTCGTATGGTGAGTGTAGAGAATCGGAAACCCTTAAAACTGGAAACGAGGCATTCCATTTTAGGCCTCACGAGACAACGCATCTGTATTTTGATTCGTTTGTAGATGTCTATAGGCCACAGCAACCATTTACCATAAGGTGAACTGTGTGCTTGTTTGTAAAAACAAAGAATACTGAATAATTATCACCTACCAAGTCTCTTCAACGCAAAACTCTAGCTATCCTCTGAGATAAAATATTTAGGTCTTACCTTGGACAGTAAACTCAACTGGAATAAACACTTAAAAAACAAAATCAACAAGGCTAGTATAACTTTCTGGCAATACAGAAACATGATTGGCAAACGATGGGGTCTGACGCCAAAAAATATACTGTGGCTGTACAAAACTGTAATTCGGCCCATGACAACATACGGCGC
This sequence comes from Parnassius orleans, assembly GCA_029286625.1. Lineage (NCBI taxonomy): Eukaryota > Metazoa > Arthropoda > Insecta > Lepidoptera > Papilionidae > Parnassius > Parnassius orleans. Next base: position 14,594 of record JAGSMP010001575.1, read on the forward strand.
TCTGGTATGGTGGACAAAAACAAATGAAGCTACCACTATAAAGACACATCGGCGTTACCAAAGCTGGAGCTAACCCCGCTTCACCTACACATACAACAAGAAGCGACTTTAGCTGCCATTAGACTCAAGACCCTAAATCTTTGGAGTAAGAGTAAAGTCCCTCATACAGATATAATTGATAGAATTTATTCAAAAGTTCCTATCTTACAAGTCAAGTACGATAAGATCCCCAAACAATTTGTATTCGATAAGAAATATAAGATACAATTAAATGAAACCAACCAGCCGGAGGGATTAAACCCAAAAGAGCTTAGAGTTTTCACGGATGGTTCTAAAACAAATGGAGGTGTAGGATCTGGAACTTTCTCTGAAGACCACAATATCCACATATGTACACCGCTGGATACCATCAACACAGTCATTCAAGCGGAATGTATGGATATCATCCAAGCGGCCATAGCAATAGATGCTAGGAAGGTAAAAAAAGACTTCTCCATCAAAATACTGACCGACAGTATGGCGGAACTACAAGCTCTAAGTTGTAATGTGGTGAACTCGGGACTAATATATGAATACCATCAACAATTAAATGAGGTATGATGGACTCTGCAATGGATCAAGGGCATAATTGAATCAGGGGCAACAACGCAGCAGACGAACTGGCCAAGGGAGGATCGGCTATAGCCACTATAGGACCAGAACCAATCACACCAATCTCCTTTGGTAATGTTCTATTTCTTAGATAGCTAGCAATCCAATCTAGGACAGGGCCTCGAAACCCTAAATTATCGAGTTTTTCTAAAAGTATATTGTGGGATACAAAGTCAAAGGCCTTCGACATATCAAAAAAGATTTCTCTAACTCTTAGCTTATTATTGATAGCTTTAACAATTGTGTCAACAAGATCATATCCAGCAAGGCTTGTCGATTTATTATTTTAAAAGCCATATTTGCTCACTTTTAATTAAATTATATTTCGTCGTAAAGTCTACAATGCGTTTAGCCATTGCCTTTTCAAATATTTTAGATAAAACTGAGATTTTACTAATAGGTCTATAATTATTTAAATTTTTATGTATCGGCTTAACAACTGACTTTTTTAAGATACTAGGAAAAGTAGCTTTTTTAAATGACAGATTTATTAGGTAAGTTAATACTCTACCTAAAACCGTACAACAACTTTTAATAAAATCCGTTGAAATGCCATCAAAACCTTTCGACTTCGTATTATTTAATGTTTGTATTAATTTCAATACTTCATCAACAGTATAAATTTCTAAATATGTACATGCTATTACATACTCTTAGACTATTAGTGTTTTGGCACTGATTACTTTTATTATTGATATTTTTTGATTCAATAAAATGGTTGTTGAAAGCTTCAGCAATTTGTTGAGGGTCTGTCAATAAATTATCACTTATACAAACTTTTTCAATTAAATTATTATTTATGCAACAAGTATAATGTCACCCTGTCTTACCTCTCTGCAGTTGGATAGGTTCTTCTAGCTGCTCATAGAACATTTCAATCTCACTCAAAATCTCAGGTGTCCCGGTAACGATGCTGCCACATTCGATCTTCAGCTTCGACAGTTGGCTCTTTCTAGCAGACAGATCTCTGTATAGTGGGTTTTGGAGGAATGCATGGCTTTAAAGATATCCTCATACACTTCCTCCACCTCCTCATCGGGGTGTGCCGAAGTTGGTGCGTAAACCTGTATGACCTTCAGCGAATACCGTTTGGTGATTCTGAGTATAAGGTACACAAAACTCGTCGACACATTCACAATCTTTACTACGTTGTTAACAAGAGACTTGTGGACGATAAATCCGACACCTCCTTGGGACAGATGGTCGCCCTTCCGGTGATGGAACAAGTTGCCCGATTCGAGGATTGCCGTGTCCTCCCCCTCTCTTCGGACCTCAGATAATCTCACAGCGCAATTTGTCTATCTCTTCTTCCAGCTCCAGGATCTTCTCGTCAGTCCTCAGGGTGCGTGCGTTGTATGTTGCCAGGTCGAGTCGTCTTATGTGGCAACTGAACCTCCACCGGAGATTCTTAGCACCCCCTGACCCGCCGTTACCATGATCGCCTCCGTAGCTAGGAATAACGGGGCCGCCGGGAACTGGGGGCCGTCTTTTTGTAACTTTTGTCATGAGGGGTATATTGCTATATTTGCCACGCTTGGCGAGCGGGTTATCAACCGCAGTTTTTTATTGTAATTTGCTATTATCAGAAAGATGCTGCTGCCCATCTTCTGTCTCAATTTCCCTCGCCCAAGCCTCGCACAAGTTACATCGTCGCACAATATTATCCCGAAGCTTGCTCAACAAATTTCGTTCAGGATCCAGAGCCAGGGCTTTTAATTTGTTAAAGGCGGCGACAATAAGATTGTGCAGTTCATCTTCGGTTTCGGAGATCTTTGAGTATGCTTCATTTTAATAAAACCCCATAAAAAGAAGGCTACAGGAGTGAGGTCGGGTGACCGAGCTAGCCACCTACGGGGGCCATAGCACCCTATCCATTGTTTGCCGAACATGGTGTTAAGCCCAGAGTGGCTTAACACCAACTCGGGAGGAGTACGGAGTGGGGAGTAGCTCCATCTAACTGGAACCATACCCGCTGGTAAGTTACCATAGACAATCCTTCTAAATATTGTCATTGGGCCGTTAAGAATATTGAGAAACTTCTGTGCATTCAGGTTTCTGTGCATTCAGGTTTCCGTTAATAAAAACAAGGCCGATTATTTGATCTCCGTGAATGCCTGCCCAAACATTAATGGAAAATCGGTATTGATGAGCTGATTCCCTAAATAAATGTGGATTCGTATGGCTCTAGTGACGCATGGTTTGTCGGTTCCATATGCCGTTTCGAGTAAACGTGCTTTCATCTGTCCAAAACACATTTGATAGGAAACGTTGGTCTTGAGACATTTTTTCCAGTAGCCAGTGGCAGTAAAACTATCTAATCGGCTTATCATGGGGCAGCAGCGCCTGCACCTTTGGATATTTATAAGGACGTAGTTTGTTCCTTTTGAGCACTCGATATATTGTTCTATGCCTCAATCTAAACACACGCCCAGCTTGTCTATGGCTGTCTAAGGTTGAGTTCCGATCGAAATAGTCTAAGACTCGTTGTTCGAAAGAGGATGGAGAGTGACGCGGAACAACTCCTTCATGAATGTTAGTATCGTATCTCTTACGATAAGTACGCAGAGTTAACGCTAAATTTTGGCGGCATGCGCCATACAATAATACCATGGCTGTATACTCTGCGGCAATGTAAAAATGCTGTTTTCTTGGCATTTTGTTAAAAAACACACGCGTACTCACAAAAGTCAAGTAATGTCAATATCACAGTAAAAAATAATAAAAATAAACTTAAAAATACTATTTACACACACACAAAATCAATTAGCTAATAAGTGTCCATTTCACCGTTCATATTATTTTAAATGATTTTAATAGAAAAAAAGCATATATAACAATAAAAATACTTACATATGGAATGTAACTCCATCTTTTTGTAAATTTTAAGTATTTGACTGCTTTATGTGCACGTAAACTACACAGATCGGCATTTTCCAAAGAGCACCTACATCGGCGGAAACGATTCTTGTAATGATAAAATCGATTCCGTAAACTGTTTTTATAAACGCACAAGATTTTTAAATCCAATACCTTACAAGGAATAATCATGCGAAGCGAGTCCAATGGGTTAAATGGTCTAAGCAGTTAACTCTTTGAGTTTTTTAAATTATGATTTTTGGCTTGGATGATTGTCCTTTAAGCTATGTCTTCATTTCATTCGGGATCTTCGTTTTTTTAGATTTTTTATTATGGATTTAATGTAATTGTAAAACTTTAAATCCTCTTTAGACCGAATAACACTTTCTTTACACTTGTCATTCCACCAAGGTGCGTGTAATCTGTTTTTGTACTCAAAAGTTTTTGTAAACTTAACAACATGAAACTTAACCACAGACTAATATCCACTCATCTGTCGCGGCCATTTTGGCCAATATGGCGCCTCTGTCGAGCACTTCCTGAAGTACTTCCAGACTACTTCCTACTGTTCATTAAAATGACTATTTCCAAGACATTTTGTATGAAAGGTATATTAAAATCATATATCAATAGAAACTTTATTAAATAAGCTATCAGATTATGTATAACTTGAATATAGGTTTACTTCGAAAGTGATACTAATTCGAAATTGAAAGTAAGAAAAGTGTTTTTCCCCAATTTTCTGCATTAAAGGTGTAATAATTATAAATAAAAGCCTTTATTCCAAGTACTATTTGTTTTACTTATACGTCAAAAGCATATTTAACAATAAATAATTAAAACAAAGAAACTTCTTCATACATTTTTGTTCACGACAAGGTCGAGAACAATGGGCCTCACTTAGCTCTACTCGAAATCGGGACAAAAAATTGGGATGTTTACAATTCAATTCCCCAAAATTTGTTTTGTATTTTACACATTATTAAATCCAATTTAAACAAAACCAATCATTATTACGTATGTAGATATATATGTTATTTACGTTACAAATAGTAGTTTGCCATCACGATAACAATTTTTATTCGAATCAAATGATTAAGTACGAACGTCACGTCAGAATTGACGTACAATGTCTGAGGAAAGTAATTAGATCAACATAGTGTGCAAGGGAGAAGAAAATTCCTTATGGCAAAAATGCAAAATAGAAAAGGATACCAAATCTCATGACTCTGTAACAGATTTTGAATGACAGGTCGGCACAAGTCGGCACGCAAAAAATAGCTCCTATATATTTTGTAATTTTTTAGAGTGTAATAGTGGTTATTTTCAGTAAGTAACTTTTTTCCAAAATGGTTAATTACTCTGTGAGTGATTGTATTGTTAATAATAGAAATAATCCTGATAATTGCACATTTCACAGGTAAATTCTCAAGACGTCGTCAATGTTATAAACCGTTTATTTTTTCTTTAAAATTTATGTTATATACCGTTTAAAATGTAGAATGTTTTCAATTATTTTGTTAATTTTGATATTTTGCAAAGAAAAAAGTCACGTTGTTGATAATTTGCATGAATTTAGTAAATACATTTTTATACAAAATATTTTACATGTACGCTAGGGATTGACTCAACTATATCAAAATTAATGTCGATATTTATCTTGAATGTTTATAATGAATTGATAGATTTGCCCACACAACAAGAAAATAAATCCTCGGTTTGCGTTCTAAAATGTAATTTTATTTTACCGTTTGTTAAACAGATTCCCTCCGGATTCTATAATTAGAAAAAATTGTAAAGGTTAATTGGATGGGTTGGTTGGAATGCAAAGAAGAACTCAACAATTTACAGCAAACATTTTCTTGAAAGTATAAAAGAAAAAAGTAGAATAAAAACAATTTTATTAAAAGGGGTCATTTCTACATTATTTGTACCAGTAAGTAAAATATTGTATATAATAAGACTTCAAAAATTTTACTTTCAAAACTTTAGATAAATATAGAGACAGTTTTTGATACATTATAAAACTGTAGTGTATTAAAGATAAAAAAAATCTTGAGATTATCTTCTTTAAGCCATTATGAACCTGTATAACCTTACTTAACCAACCGCACAGCCTCACGGTCACACTAGTACAATATTCATAGCATCACGCTATTTTCCCCAAGTGGTTGAGCGGAGCTTCGGAACTTTTAGCTTTTAGCTTAGTTAGGTATAGATATTTAGTAATGCTCCTGAAGCGCCACTAGACGCCCGCGCATGAGACGCGATAGTATAAATTCCATAGTATTTGATACTCACAACGCCCGATGCCCGATTCATGCTTGATGGCCGACGACATTGTGCCGAGGGCTTAAATAGCGTGGTTCATCGCCTACAGCGTTAGTCGTAGAGAAGAGGAACTCGTGGTTAAGTAATAGCTGCGCGGATCAATAGATTTGCGAGATTAAGTTGCACTTGCCGCGGTCAGTCCATGAATGAGTAACCATTTTGTTAACATACCGAGATTGAGAGAATAGAGAGTGCATCTGTATCCTCAGACACTTGGTGCACTTTACTCTGTTAAGATCATGATGTTTTTTTAAATTCATGCAGCTAAAATGATAACGAGTTTATTATTACTTTATACTTTTCAGGGACAGATGAAAGAATATAAACGTAAAGCATGATGAAGCCTCATAAACAAATTGGCCTTTAAACAGAGCAATCTTATTTAACTGATTCCTACAGGTTTCCTTACTTAAATTATTAAGTTTACATTCATATTTAAGTCGAATGTTTAAATAAACTTCTATAACGTATTTAATTATTAATTATTAAATGTTTGTAATTATCAAAAGTAATACTTATATGAAAAATAAAGCAGCCATTATGTATTCCGTGTCTTCGTTTTTTATTTCCCCATCAAAACATTTTATAAAATATATAAAATATAAATGGGTATTATACTTAGTTCAGTATCTATTTATATTAGATTAACAATATGTTAAAAAATAAATTCCGGGGAAACTGCCCGCGGGTAAGATAAAATTCGGTTAATTTTTGAAGTTATTCAATTTCGTGCACTAAACTATTTTTTTTAATATTTTTACCGCCTCCTTAACAATCATTTTTCGATAGTCCTTGTAAGTAAAATATACATCACTAGCTAACGCACACAATGACAAATCAAAATTGTCTATACATAAAGTCTATGGTAAAATTTAGGTCGAAATTTTTATCTCATACACAACAAAACAATTAGAAAATGTTTATTACTTACCCATTCATGTTTCTTGCAGATAAAACACTTCACAGTCACTTATTTGTTCGATTTTATCGAGATAACACTCGCGTTCGTTACGCCGGCAAATGCTGACTGAACAAACTTTTTTTGAAAACGGGCGCGCAACGTGAATGGTATTGTGACCTTTAGACTGGACTTTTATTGCATCCTTGTTCTATTCTCTTGATTACAGTAAAGTTAGAGAGAGATAGGATTAGTAGAAACTATATACATTGATCTCTAAGGCTTCGCGGTAAAACGACGCCAGATTATGGAGTTTGACAGATGCGCATATTATTTGACACGCCAGAATCTGGCGTTTGGACAGACGAGCGGTTATGATGCTTACGCATAACATAACCGAGCTGCACAACACAACAAAATACTCGTTTGACGTTTTGAGCAATACAAAATTATGTCAAATTTAGTTCCCGGTACACTCAACGGCAGCGCTTCAAATCAGCACAAACGTTTAGTAGTGTAATAGCACTCATACTAATATGATGCTTACGAGCTCCACGGCTTGGGTAATAGCAGGCCTGTCTCATTCCGCACTTTAGGCATGAAAATATACCTACGCTGCGCGGCCGCCTACAAGAGGCTAATTCAGTGAGGTTGTCACGCGCGCGCTCGTGTTGACGCGCAACTTACGTTAACAAAAAAGTATTTTCTCTTATAAGTATTTAGGCACTTTTGATATTTATTTTTGAGTTTTTATTCAAGTATGGCCACTCAAAAAGCCAAAAGGTATAGCATACGAGTGCTTAAATAACAATAGGAATATTGACTTTTCATTCTTTACTGTTCCTAAGGAAAGGTAAGATATTACTATTTATAGGTAGATCTAGATAATTAGGTACTTAGTTACTGACGCCATAGTTACAGATTTATTATTTGATTAGCGATCCAACCACAGCTTCGTAGTTTTCGATTATTTCGCGTATAATGCCAATGACCTACTAATGCAAGATCAGCATATACTGGTTATTAGTTTAACACTTAGTCGATAAAAGAATGAAAATAACAGCACTTCTCATTGCCACTCTGTCATTAATAATGCCGTCGCGTGTCGCATGTTTGTAAATAGCAAAAAATGTGAAACACACAAGTGTCGACTCCGTGGCGCAGTGGCTTAGCAATGAGTTGCAGCGCTAAGGGTCGCGGGTTCGAACGGAACAAGTATTTGTATGGCCTACAAATAATTGTTCTGGGTCTGGACTAAGCTGCCCCCGCGATACAGGAGAAAATCCTAGTGCCTGAATAGCCAGATCTGCGTACTAGAATATATGGAGGTCAGTGCCTTCAGATAATGAGGCATTTACAACTTTTTCTGCCACCAGGGCGGCGCCACTTAAAAATGATTTGTAATATTTTGTTACGTGGTAGAGCCATGCCAGCTATATTATTAGTATAGTTGTTTGAATGGGTCAGCTCGACGGGGAACCACGCTCTCACAGAATACCAACGTAAAATAGCAGCTTAATGCTGCTGTGTTCCATATGGTGAGTGTAGAGAACCGGAGACCCTTTTACTGGAAAAGGGCATTTATCTTAGTCCTCACGCTGACAACGCATCTGCATTCGCTAACGAAGATAAATGCAGATGTCTAAAACAACAGCAACCACTTACCATCAGGTGGACTGTGTGCTCGTTTGTCACGCTTATTCTATAAAAAAAATATATAGAGGTAGAGTTAATTTGTTCGAAAAATGTAAAGGTTAATGTTTCTTTCTGTACAATTCGTTATATTTTATAATTATTAGATTAAAAATAAATAAACCAAACCACACATGTTCATACAAGTAGAAAAATAAAAAAAAGAGTTAAAAATGTGCAAAAACTTAAAGAGAAAACCACTGCGGCATTATTAGTGTATTAATATAATACTCTAGAAGCTGATAAACTTTTACTTAAAACTAACTTCCCAACCAAATGACTCTTATGACTTCTAACCACTTAAGGCCACGTATGCTTGACCAGCAGCGAAGAGTTTCAATGATCAATGAACACCGTCTACCTTTAGACATTCAAAGTTTACCAATCGATGCTACAGACTCGAACAATTCGACCTCAATATCATATTCGAGGACTCCAAAAACCCCAGTACACCAAAATTTCAGACGGGTTGACATCATGTTACACCCTGATGCCACTCAGTTCTCGGCACGGCCTCACCTTGACTTGGGTGTTTGGAGGAATGCACCACTTATTTCAGCTTGAAGCTTACTTGTGCCTTATGAAACTCAGTTCCGGGTTTGATTTTGGAGTTATCCTTCTCCTAGACAGGTTGCAAGCCAATGCTGTTGACGCCTATCTCGCCAAATTACACAAGTCAAAGTTAACCAACCAATGCTACAGACTCGAACAATTCGACCTGAATATCATTATCTAGGACTCCAAAACCCCAGTACACCAAAATTTCAGACGGACTGGAGCAACGGAGTTTGTGATCACCATCGTATTCTCAGCAAGTCCTTTCATTTGATACCCATATTGTAGGAAAGCATAAAAAAAACTTAGTCCGCCATATTGGATTTAGAGTGACGTCACTTTATTTTTCGAGTTATACTCAGCAACCCTTTTCATTTGATACCTATATTGTAGGAGTGCATTAAAAATAACTAGTCCGCCATCTTGGGTGTTCCGCCATGTTGGATTTAGAATGACGTCACACAGCTAACCATGCATTGTCATCCAAACTTAGCGTGTATACAAAATTTCAGCTCAATCGGTTGAAGACATCTGCTTCAAAATTGAGTTGCAAGATTCCACCCGAACAAACAGTTACATTGCAAGTTAAATAAAAGCTTGTAAAAATTACGTATTATTCTGGCGAGTGCTGTAAAAACGACCAATTAGTGTTATTGAAGATGGTTACATATAGAGATATTTGAAGTGTTTTGCTAGGCATGATTATACAAGGCAGCAAGGAAGCTATTTAATAGAAGTAAGGGTCTTTTAAACCACCGCATGATGGCCATATCATCCCGCGTGCGTGTCGTAAGAGGCGACCGAGGTAAACTGAAACAGGAGATGGGTAAAGCAGCATCTTTCTGACGACCACTCAATAGAAAACTACGAATGCTTGCCAAGCGTGGCAACTATGGCAAATATCCCGCAAAGGATCTCCGGTTCTCTACACTCACCATACGAAATACAGCAGCATTAAGCTGCCATTTTATGCTGGTATTCTGTGAGAGCGTGGTTCTACCCCGATCGAGCCGATCCATTCGTGATACAACCATAATATAGCTGCAGCGTGGCTCTACCACGTGTATACAGACACCATCACACAGCATCATAACGTGATATAGTTATGATGCTGTGTGGTGATGGTGTAAGACAATCCACTACCCCATATCGTCTCGTGAGTGTCTTGAGAGGTGACAGAGGGAAACTGAAACAGGAGATGGACATCAAAGCATCTTCTTGATAACAACTCAATATTATAAAAAAAAACTATGAATATGGAGGATGAGACAGTGTAGTGGCGGTGTTAGAATATCCACTACTCCATATCGTCCCCGGATGTCGTAAGAGGGCAGCAGCGTCTTCCTGATTATAACTGAAAATAATAAAAAAACCGCGGTTGCCATCCCAGCTGCACGGCAACTATGACGCAATTCATGAGGGAAGCCTATGTTCAGCAGAGGACTTTTAAAGTCTGTAACGGTAACGATAAACGTCGAAATGAAAAAATAAAATATAAACAATCATTTAAATCAAAAAACAAAAACATGAAGGTCTAATGATTTCTTATATTTATTCAACATGAAGGTCTAGTCTGTTTTCACTTACCTCCCATTCGGTATTTATTTTGAGGTTTCATTTTTTTGTTTTTGAATTATCTTTCTACGAGCAAGTACATGGTATTACAATAGTTTAGGAAATATGCTGATATTGCGCCTGCGCGTGCGACACGTTCATTCCATGTACATTTTAATTATAAGTATTTTTAGTGCAATAAACGCTCTCTACTGAATGGGACACGTTTTAATTACCACATCCCGTAACGTAGATACAACCTACATCGACATCCTACACATCAATTATATATAGAGGGTCACAACTCACAAACCTCCCCCTACAATCTTCTTCAGAATAAATCCAGTTTCAATTAGCACATAAGGCACGCAAAGGTTTTTCTACTCGTTCTATAATTACATAAGAAATTCACAAAAAATTGATTTTTATCTGGTACACTTTTATATTTATACAAAACACGTTTACATAATATTGTACATATTTTACTAGATTGCTCACGAAAAAAGTTTTGCTCCAGTGTGTATTTTCATATGCTTTTGTAAATCACTTTTTCTAATACATCTATATTTACAGATATTACACGAAAAGGGCTTTTCACCGGTATGAATTTTTATGTGATTTCTCAAAGTAGTTTTACTTGTACATTTATATTCACAGATTTCACACGCAAAAGGTTTTTCTCCAGTGTGTATTTTCATATGAGTTTGCAAACGACTTTTTGTAATACATCTATATTCACAGATATTACAAGATAAAGGTTTTTCTCCGTGTGTACTTTCATATGTGTTTGCAAACAAAATTTTGTAATACATCTATATTCACAGATTTCACACGCAAAAGGTTTTTCTCCGGTGTGTATTTTCATATGTGTTCGCAAACGACTGTTTGTAACACTTCTATATTCACAAATTTCACACGCAAAAGGTTTTTCTCCGGTGTGTATTTTCATATGTGTTTGCAAACGACTTTTTGTAATACATCTATATTCACAGATATTACACGAAAAAGGTTTTTCACCGGTGTGTATTTTCATATGTGTTTGCAAATAACCTTTTGTATTACATCTAAATTCACAGATATTACATGAAAAAGGTTTTTCACCAGTGTGTACTTTCATATGCGTTTGCAAAGTAGCTTTTATATTACATCTAAATTCACAGATATTACACGAAAAAGGTTTTTCACCGGTGTGTATACTCATATGTGTTTGCAAACGAATTTTTGTAATACATCTATATTCACAGATATTACACGAAAAAGAATTTTCACCAGTGTGTGTTTTCATATGTTTTTGCAAATTACTTTTTATATAACATCTATATTCACAGATATCACACGAAAAAGGTTTTTCAGCGCTGTGTATTTTCATATGTGTTTGTAAACGATTTTTTGTAATACATCTATATTCACAGATATCACATGAAAAAGGTTTTTCACCGGTGTGTATTTTCATATGTGTTTGCAAATTACCTTTTGTATTACATCTATATTCACAGACATTACACGATAAAGGTTTTTCACCGCTGTGTGTTTTCATATGTGTTTGCAAATAACCATTTGTAATACATCTATATTCACAGATATTACACGAAAAAGGTTTTCCAGCGCTGTGTATTTTCATATGTTGTTGCAAACGATTTTTTGTAATACATCTATATTTACAGATATCACACGAAAAAGGTTTTTCACCGGTGTGTATTTTCATATGTGTTTGCAAATTACCTTTTGTATTACATCTAAAATCACAGATATTACGAAAAGGTTTTTCACGTGTGTATTTTCATATGTGCTTGCAAATTACCTTTGTATTACATCTGAAATCACAGATATTACACGAAAAGGTTTTTCCGGTGTGTATTTTCTACATGTTTTTTTCTTTATCTCTACATTTATAATTACAATTATTACAACAGTACATTTGTTTAGCGACGTGCGCTTTAAGATGTGCTAAAATGCAATGTTTTTGAGATGTTTTAAATTCGCACATATCGCAGTTAAATATATCGGTTAGTTGTGGTGCTGGAGTTTGTTCACCTTGTGTCCGAACTGCATCCGAGTTCTTTTGCGTCTTATGACTGTATGATATGTGGTCGGCGAGAATATCTTTTGTTAAAAATTTATTACTACAATCATCACATTCAAAAATGTATTTTGTTGATGCCTCAGATATTTTCTTCGTAAGTATATTTACACTTTTTTGTCTTAAAATTTTCTTTTTCGTAATCTTTGCAGGACGCTTCCCTTTTTTTATAACTGGTTGACTATCTTTTTTCAGTTTAGGCTTTAATTTAATAGCAGGGCAGTTTATGTTAAAATCAGTAGAATTTGATTTAATCTTTTTCTCAGGTTTTGAAAAATTATTTATTTGTATGCAGAGTTGTTCTGAAATACATACAAATCAAACATTTTATTTATTGTAAGACATTGTATCTTTATTGTAAGACACCTTAAACGGTTTGCAACAGGCGGAGTTTATGCCTTATGGCATTCTCTATCAGTTAACCCAGGGAGAAATAGAGAAATTATAATATTTTACATAATTATACTAAATAATGTTGCTAGAGATATAAAGTATTTTAGCTCTGAATAATGTCTCTCATTTTCATTTTTGGAGGGAAAGAATGGTAAAGAAATTTAATTCGAATGATAATGATGACGTTCTTCTGACCATGTTATAATGACATTAATCTAATAATCGCTGTTTCAAATCCTCCACGGAAACAGAATATAGTCGAAGTTGCCGTGTAGATGCGACGTATTAGAGTTCATCATAACATTTTGCCCCGTGGGTTTCGTAAGAGACGACTATGGGTTTGCCAGAAAAATCTGATGGCTTCCGACAGATGACGGTATAACCACCTCGTTTACTTCAGATGTAAAATATCCAGACCGGCGACAGGCAACTTTGCCAGAGGTGCTCACGTCTGGTTCCGCGATCGTCAATCCTATGCCAAGCATGACGACTGAGGCAAATCCCTACATCGGGAGAGATCCTTCCATGTTCAGCAGCGGAAGTTTACGGGAAGATTAAGATGGATCCATAAAAACACACAAAAAAAGCCCTGGCAGCTCAGGGGCTAGGCGTTAGTCGTAAAATATCACAGTACTGCTCGCGTACTGTACCCGGGTTCGATTTCCGCTGGCACCCATAAAATTGTTGATTACAATTTCAACGCTACCTAGTCGTCAAATTCAGCAACCTTTTTTACACTAACATTATCTCTGGTCGGGATTCCAACCCACCCAGAAGTGCGTTTTGACCAGCAGTGCCACTGTGGAAAATTAAATATGATAGGAATCATGGTTAGCTCAGTTGTAATGTTCGACGTTTGATTTCGTTATATTGTGTAAATGTATCAGTATAGATTATAAGCCGACGACGTTTTCATATATATAGTATTTTACAGACTACGGATGACTAATGACAAACGGACACACAGTCCACCTGGTGGTAGGTGGATGCTGTCATCAAAGACATCTACATCCCATTAACAATCAAAATGTAGATGCGTTGTCACCCATGAGGACTAAGATGGAATGCTTCAGTAGTTGTAAAAAGCGTCTCCGGTTCTCTACACCTAAAATACGAAACACAGCAGCATCAAGCTGCTATTTCACGCTGTTATTCTGTGAGAGCGTGGTCCTGTGGTCATGCTTTATCTTAATAACACATTTGGTCACCACTGGCGAATTCAGTTCCTGTATGAAACAAGAATATGACCTTTATTATTACATTGTATAGCCTTCAAATGATAATTTTGGATCTAATGATTGTTCATGTGTAATTAAAGAACAAAATTTTGCATGTACAGTACATCTCCAACTACATGGTCCAGGAGAACTATCTTATGTTTTTATTTTTTATTTCTTGATACAGGTTTTTTAAATAAATTATTTTACCTATGTCATCATCATATTTTTTATTATTTCTGCTCTCCTTTTTTAATTTTACAGTCTCAGATTTCTCTTTGCTCTTTAGTAGGAAGTCGTTTTCCGAATCCGTATGTCGATCTCCAAAAGCATTGATCTCCAAGTCTTCTTGTTTTTCAGCAGTCTCTAGAATGAAACAGATTCTGATTCAATATATAAAATAAAAACTGATATTTATTCCAAGCGACTAGTATCAGTATATTTCAACCTGTGGCTCGCGACACACTCATACATCTTATTTTCTAAAGATGTTGACAAAAACTAAGTTTGCTAGGAATCCTTTAATTTTATCTTTGGCCTTTAGAATATTCTCTTCTCTTCCTTGTAGGCTCTTATTTAAAATATTTAGGTGGTCAAAGAGATCAGTGAGAAATGCTAATTTACATAGCCAAGCCGGGTCACAAAAATAATTCGCTTATTCAGTTTAGATTTAGCATCTTGTAAGAACATTAACAATTCAGCTTTTAGTTCCAGAACTCATGTTAATGCCTTTCTAACTATCAAACCTTTGGATAGCCACCTGACCTCCGTGTGATAAAGGTTTTGATTGACAATGCCCAAATCAGGCATATACTGACTCTATACCCTTCAGACTGGACACAGCAGTACACACACTGCTATTTGACGGCAGAAATAGGTAAGGGAGGAGGGAGGAGTCCGTGTGGGCAGGTACACCCAGATCGACTCCTAGGCTAAAATGGAGTCCCACCACCTAGTATTGACACTAAGAAATTGGCAAAGACAGGTGGTTGCTCACCAGTTGTAAGTATTTCATTAATTCCTATGAAATTAATACATCTTAGTGACATACATACTGGCTGCATTTATACAGGGGCAAAATATTTTTAAATATATTATTAGATAGGTAAAAAAATGTCTAAAGATGTCATTATGATGTATGAGGCACATGAAGCCTTCTTGTACTTTATTTTAATAATATCACAAAATGTGTATATCTTACCCGTTTCATGATTCTCATTTTCTTCAAATTTGTAATTCTCATTTTCGAAATTCTCTTCCTCAACTTTAACAGATTCAAGGCTAAAAATTTCGTTCTTACAATCATTTTCTATATCACACTCTACTACTGGCCTGATATCTATATGATAAACTGGTGTGAATTGAATCTCATTTCTAGCCTCATGCGGTTTTGGTATTGACTGAAAAAAATAATAATAAGAGAATAAGCTAGTGTAGTGGTGGTGTAGGAGAATCCATACATTCCCATACCGTGATGGGCAGCTGCATCTTCCCGACAATAACTCCTAAAATAATAAAAACCGGACGAAAGTGAGGATTCCGAATAAACTTAAATAACAATGTAGATAGTTCATCCATCTCAAGAATCGAATCTCAACAATTTTTCGAATCAGATTCACAATTCACTACACTTATTCACAATACACTTAGCGTAAATTGACAGAAACCGAAACTATTTTATTCAATATAGGTTATAAATAATACGTATTGAAAGTCACTTTTTTCTTTAATTTAATTTACCACTGGTTCGGAAAAAAACCTCTGTCCTGCGAAGAACCAACAAGAAACCCAGCGGGACTTTAAAAAAAATAACAGCTTACAATCACGTATGTTACACAATTAACAACACAAAACAAAATAGAAACAGCTTGGTAGTGATCACCTCATTCCCAGGGGTTATTATCATCCATAAATTCCTTAATATTATAATAAACCTTAGTATACAAACTTAGTTTAATAAAATTTTTGAACTTTGAGCAGGTCAAATTTTGTATATTTTCTGGGATTTTGTTGTAAAAGCGTATACATCGCCCCAAGAATGAATTACTGACTCGGTAGAATCGAGTAACTGGTACTACTAACTTGTGTCTGTTCCTAGTATTTACTATATGAATATCACTTATTTTCTACCGACTTCAAAAAGGAGACGATATTCAATTCAACTGTATGTTTTTTATGTGTGTTACCTCATAACTTTTTTTGGGTGAACCGATTTCAATTATTCTTTTTTTATTTGAAAGCTGGTGCTTCTCATGTGGTCCCATATAAATGATCTAGGTCTGACCAATAGTTTTAAAGTTATTCTTAATAATTTATATTGAAGCCGGTTGTACAAATTTTTAATTTTAAATTATTATTGTAAAACTACTTTTATTTTTGTGTACGTACATTACATTTTCATACATGTATTGAGAGGCCAAAGTTAATATATTAATTTCCTTAAATTTTTGATTAGGCGACTCTTTATGTTTTAAATCATAGATTGCTCTTATGGCCCTCTTATGTAAAACAAATATAATTTCTGTGTCAGTCGCGTGTCCCCATAGCGAAATACCATACGACATTATGCTATGGAAGTAAACTAGTCTAGCTGTTTCAACACTGGTAACATTTCTAATCTTTTTTACAGCATAAGCTGCAGAACTGCTTGCTAGTTTTGATATATGCTTCGCTTCTAGTGTGATTCCAAGAAAAATTGTGGTATCGACCAGACTCAGCTCCTGCCCATTTAAAATTACATTATATTTAAATGTTTGACATCTGGAGTTATGAATTCTATACATTTTGTTTTAGTGCCATTTAAATGGAAATTATTAACAATAACCCAATTTACTAATTTAGATATAGCATTATTTACTTCGTCATATTTTGTTATTGTCGTTTTAATTTGATTCTCCCATGCATTGAAGATATATTCAATCAGCTCAACGCCAGCATCATTGTCGAGCGACTCCTTGTGAAACAGAATCGATATTTATGAAGTACATTATTTACATTAAAATAAAATTTACATTTGATTAATTTTGATTTAAAAAAAATTACTATGAGTTGGCAATACAGAAATAAGTCTAAAATTGGCGGGGTCCAATGTACTACTGTACAGTACTACCTTTATTTAAATATGGATTTTATGAAGCGTAGTAAAGTATTACTATGCTTCATTAAATCAGGAAACACACCAGATTCGATACTAGTATTAAAAATAATAGCTAGTTGAGGTGCGATTGTATCTATTATAAAACAATCATCATAAAACGACAAAGACCTATATTTGTTCATCAAGTAATATTACCTATAGGTAATATTTCGTATATAAACAACAGGGTAGTAACATATAACAGTATAAACAGTTAGATAATTATACTTAACTTACTGAAATTCGTAAAATATAGAACAGTGCTCTAACGAAAAAGTAAGTTGGATTGAAGGACAAACTTAATTTTGCAGAAGAAAAAATACATGGCACAAAGCGCTTCTTACGAAGCTTCCTTCCTATGGGCTTCCGAGAAATTGTGCAATTGGATCACCAGTTTTTTTGCTGATCGGAGCATCAAGGTTGTAGTAGACGGTGCATGCTGCGATTACAAGCCCATTAACGCTGGTGTTTCACAAGGCTGCGTGCTATCACCAACGCTGTTTCTTCTGCATATCAATGACATGTTGCAAACCGGTAACATTCATTGCTATGCAGATGACAGCACTGGTGATGCTCTATACGCCAGCCGTGCCAATATTTCTCGGGAAAACGTCGCCGAGTACCGCAACAAACTTGTATCTGAAGTCGAAACTTTGTTGGACAAAGTCTCCGACTGGGGGCGACTAAATCTAGTCCAGTTCATTCCCCGGAAGACACAAGTTTGCACGTTTACCGCTAAAAAGAACCCCTTCGTCGTATCTCCTCAGTTTCAAGGCACTCCCCTTGTTGCCTCAGCGAGTATCGGTATCCTCGGCGTCGACATATCGAGTGACGTGCAGTTTCATGGTCACTTGGAAGAGAAGGCCAAATTGGCCTCTAAAAAGCTTGGCGTGCTCAGCAGAGCGGGACAGTATTTCATGCCGGCACACCGCCTGCAACTTTACAAGGCGCAAGTTCGGCCGCACATGGAATACTGTTCCCATCCCTGGCCTGGGGCTCCCCAGAGCTAGCTCCTTCCATTTGATCGCATCCAGCGCAGAGATGTTCGAATCGTCGGCGACAGAACTCTTTCCAATCAGCTTGACTCACTCGCACTGCAAAGAGATGTTGCATCTCTTTGCGTATTTTATCGCATTTACCACGGGGAGTGCTCTGAGGAATTGTTCGGACTAATTCCAGCCGCACAATTTCACCATCGCACATCGCGACTAAACTCGCGATACCATCCATACCATCTGGATGACTGGCGGACCACCACTGTGCGATTTAAAAGAAGTTTTCTTCCTCGCACAACTTCCTTGTGGACTCCACTACCACCAGAGATTTTTCCTTGTGTGAGCTGTATGCTTGTTTGCCCCCCTCCTATAAAAAAAAAGAACCATCAAGCAGTGAACTTTTATTAATAAGAAGTATAATACCGTGGACCGGAAAATGGCAGTGTAAGAATATTCACTACCCTATATACATACCCACTGGACGGGTGTTGTAAGAGGCGACAGAGGGAATCAGAAACAGGAGTTGAGCAGCAGCATCTTCCTGTTAACAACTCAGACTAATATAAACTGCAGTTGCCAACCTGCAAATTTGGCAAAATAGTGGCAAATTTGGCAAAATCTCTCCTATGAAGCAATCTACGAAGGAGGCCTATGTTCAGCAGTGGACTCTTATAAGTTTTAATGGATGGAATGGATAATACCGTGGACCCTTCTGCAAGCAACTGCTCCAGAACTGCATTTGACTCAATAGCCTGTTGTTGTAATCTTCTGCAACGAATGAGTCTTGCATGACAGGTGAAACAGAGAATTATGGGCCCCTCATTCTCATCCATCTGAAAATATGAAAGTTCTTAACAAATATTTATACTACTTAAATATATAAGTTTGTGATAAAATCTATTGGCTACCACAATTCTCTCCATCAACATCATTTTTTATAATAATTAAGTGACACACGTACTTACACATCCTGAAAGTAAGTGGCAACTGCAGCCCAAGGGCACCTGTGAAAAACTTCAAGCAAAGGCTACAGATGCGATGTTGCCTCTGAGGACTAAGATGTAATGCTTCACAGCCTGTTATTATACTGGCTCCCAATGTCTTTCACACCGGGACACATACCGCTGCTCGGTGGCAGAAATAGTTAAGAGGATGATAACTACCCAGATAGACTCCTAGGCAGAAAAAAGTGTACCAACTAGTGAATCATCATCACTGCAACAGACAGTCCTAAGCCACCTACATCCATCGACTTCCTGTCTTACCAGATTGCCACTATCTAGTGAGGGGCTACTCTACAATTTGCTTACCAGTTGAGGCTACCACTCGAGAATTATGTTTCCCCATCTGTTGATAGTCCTGCAAGCTATTAGCCGAGCACAGAAAGTTTGCCTATGACTACCCCTCTCGCCTCCACCGACCGTGTCCCGTGCTCGCCTAGTTAGTACTGTTAACAACACAGTTGTGCGCTCACTTATGCAACATCTTTGAATTTATTGCTCTCGCTCCGAAATTATTCAATGTTTTCTTGTTAAATATTACTAATCATCGATAAGTGACGTCATGATGTCATCGGCAAACTTTTTGCTAATATATTTGCAGACACAATTCTCTAATTAATTTAAAATGTTGTGAGTGTCAAGTATGTAGTAGTCTGCATGACATTAACAGATATAATTTTAAAAGCAGTCGATTCAGATTCTTGTGTATTTTTAAGTTTGGGCTTTCAAAACTTCTCTTAATTGCTCCACTTAAACTGAAAATGTTTGCACTAGGAGTAATTTACAACAATAGATAAATGGCAGATTTGAACTGACTACTATCTTGATAAGAAATCTAATCTCCACTTTAATAGTCTGCTAGAACGGCTTTAAGTGGGTGAAAGACCAAACCAGGGTGGATGTTAATTTTTTGACAGAAAATAACAGACACCGCGAAAAAATCTATGCAGCAGTGCGGGTCGCGTGGAAGGAGGCACAAGGTACATTTTTATGGCACAGACTCGGTAAGTATGAGCCCGCGGTAACATAATGATAATACTGATTTTAGTGCGACCGAGGATCCATGCTAATTGTTAATGGCAAATTCAATTTGTAATGTTAAGAAATGTTAACAAACTTACAAAACTATTCGTCAATGTTATGTACAAATTTAGGAGACCAGTCTTCTTTAGTACAAACTTGCGTACATTACCGCATAAACAAATTCTACAAACTTCACTAAAGGCCATTTCTATTTCCAATAGCTTTAATCACAAACTAATATTATGCAATGAGTATAATCAATTTCCTGTATAAACTTATCACGCCAGGTAGGTAATGTCCACAGAATACAATAATTACTCTCTCCAGGTAATGTCCTAACAAAAAAAAATGGATGACATCGCAAGAAGAATTGAATCTGATTATCTGAATCTGACGTTCCGCGCCTCTCTTTAGCCTTCTTCACCCCCGCAAACTCCAGCCGCGCCACTTTGAGATGTCAATGTCACACCCACCATTGCTTATTTCACAGAGTATTGTATAAAGTTTATTTCTTCTTGATAAAAGTGCTTGCTTCGATCATCTTTAAATCCACAAATAAAGCAATATCAGGGTGAAATTTCGGAAAATGTTTCGAAAGTGTTGTGTTTCAGAGTGCAATAGTTTACGACAGAACGTTAGATTGCATCAATACCGGCAAATAAAAACATTAGAAACAGGTGGTTTGGTGCATAGGTTATAGTAACCTCGTTGGCAAAAGTAGTGAAATCACTAAGAACATGTATGTTTGCCATAAACATTTTGAGCAAAAGCTGCAAAAGTTTATTAACCTGAAGACGAATCATCTCAAGTGTGACGCCTGTCCAAGTTTATTTACTGACTTGGAAATTTCTTCAGGAAACCCGTCAATAGATTTCAAAGAAACAGGTTAGTCTTCAAAACCGGAATAAATATACCTACAGCTAACCAACCTTTTAATTGTTTATTCTCTTTTTAGATTCCAAGACGATGACTATTGATCATAAATATGCAAGAAGCGCCATATTGATCATTCATATTCACAACTTGCAGAAAGCGCATCTAATAAAGTGGCGCGCCTCACAGTCAGTGGTATGTTATGTATTGAATATCTGTAGCCGCCCAGTCGTTGAGTTAGTCCGATAGCTGAATGTCTTGGTTGTTCCCGTTCTCCCTACACACCGGCATTCAGTTAAACAGAAACAGCTGAACCATAAATTGCTGGGTAGTTGAAATTTTGGTAACTTTCTTGATGGCTAAAACGGCTCGATGGCTCAGTTGGTAGAGAACCTAATTACTGATCTGAGGGTCGGTTTCAAATCCAGAAGTGCCAATATTTGTATGATGAATACAGATATTGGTACCTGAGTTATGAATGTTTGTATCTGTATAGGTATGTGTTGTATCTCGTTATATCTTATTATAATCAGGGTTGGAAAAATTCATGATTTTTAAAAAAATCGAATAAAGCACGATTTTTTAAAAATCCTAATTAATCACGATTTTTGATTTTATTATTTAATTTAATTATATTTTTTCACAAATCGAAACGCCTCAAGGGATTGCGCGGACACAGCGGAGATTTCCTTTTGTCTGACATGTGAATTAGACATGGCGTTAATGGTTAAATTTATTTATTTGTTTAAAGTTATTTGTTAATTTTTTAACAGTTAAAATATTGCTTATTTTTGTATTGAATTTTTATTTTTAATCGTTGTCACCCGTGAGGACTAAGATGGAATGCCTCATTTCAGTAAAAAGGGTCTCCGGTTCTCTACACTCACCATACGAATACAGCAGCGTAAAGCTGCTACTTTACGCTGGTATTCTGTGAGAGTGTGGTCCTTCCCCGGTCGAGCCGACCCATTCGTGCTACAACTATACTACTAATATAGCTGCAGCATGGCTCTACCACATAAAAAATTATATATACTTTCTAAATCTGTTTTTCTTAATGTTAATTTCTGTGAAAGAAGGTAAAATCATTGATTTTTATTGAAAACATCATTTGATTTTAATCGTGATTTAAATCATGATTTAAATCAAAATGATTTATTCATGCCAACCCTGATTATAATCGTTATTTAGTCCACAATATTAAAAAGTCTAGAGCTTAGATTGGGACTAAAAAAATTGTGTGAATATGTCCAAGATATTTATTTGTTTATTACTAGTGGTCCGCCCCGACTTTATCCGGGTTGGCGATATACCCTATGTTACTCGGTGATAATGTAGCTTTCTAATGGTGAAAGATTTTTTTTAACAAACACAATCAAATCTTTCCTCTATAAAATATTAGTAAAGATTATTATTTCTTGGCAATAATGTGATGCTGTTTTGTAACAATAGGTAAATTGGTTTTTTAATTTATTTTTCAGTTACTTCTACTCGGACTCCAGTCAAAAACGCTGTCGCATCTTCCAGCAGTGCAATCCAAGATGCACAAGGTAATAAATTAAAACTGCACTGTATAAACTAGTTAAGGAACTCTACTTATCAATTTAAATTATTGTTACCATGTAGAAACTTGTTGTGTACGTACCTAAGTAGTTGTATCTACATACATTTTAATATAATTATGTTTATAATTATATATATGCTATATATATGTATGTAATTGTATGCTATTTTGTGTATTATAAAATTATTGTATTTGTTTTAATTGTTTAACCAATTCTTTCTTTATGGCACGTTCTACCTTTTCCAATTTACATTTTTCTTACTACCCCAAGACTGTCTTGCAAAGATTGCTTGTTAGCAATAAGGCCGCCTTATTGTTCATTCCTGTTATTTACCATAGTTTAATGTAACATTATTGTTTTTATTTTATATGCAAAGAAGCGCCATATTGATCATTCATATTCACAACTTGCAGAAAGCGCATCTAATAAAGTGGCGTGCTGATAGTATATATAGATAGTAGATGTGCTGCCATAAAGTATATTGATTGATTGAATTTTTTGGTTTATTTTTTTTTCAGTTACCCTGACCACCATGGAACATCCTATTGCATCTTTTAGTACTCATGCTATTGCCTCTTCTAGCACTACAAGCCAAGATACACAACAAGGTAATAATAATCAAAACTGTATCTATAATATTGAAAGTGCCGGATTGGAATAAGTACAATTTTATTGGGTATTTCTTTCGGGTAGTATTTAAATGATTGAATATAAATTCATATTCAGGGTATGATGGTGTAATAAATACTGATTATGTATTGTCGTACGGAAATACTAAATGGGCGAAAGACTGAGGGCGAACATAAATATTGAAAATGGCAATTAAAATTACATATTTGAGATACATAACATAATATGCTGTTGTTTTTGACTTTTTATTTTATTTTGTTGTTTTAAAGCAACTATTCTTTTGTATACAACAACAACAAATGAATGGGCACTAAAGTCTCATTAACAGTCCCATTAATTATTTATACGCACCATTAATAATTCCCCATTTCTTTCTCAGTTACTTCGACCAATTAAAAGAGATAATTAAAAATATCATATCTGCACTGACAGACATAGGGCTTAAACCAATTGCCCTTGTATCTGATCAAGGATCAAGTTTCCAATCTGCTGTAAACAGTTTATTAGATGATACTAAAGGAGGACAAATTTCGTGCTGGAGAGACAGTTGGTAAGTTAAAAACCTGGCAATCTATTAGGTAATAGGATGAAGTTGTATTAAATACTTCTAAGTGCGGGAAATTGATTTTGTGCGTGAGTTCGACTTGCACAATCTTGACTGTTGTTTTTTTTTTCAGATGACACCATTCATTTAAATGGAAATTCCTTAAGTGTGATTTTCGATCCACCACATTTACTGAAAGGGATTTGAAACAATTTATTGACAAAAGATATGATGTTCGAGGGAAAGAGAGTGACATGGAATGATATTATAGATGTTTACAATACTGATTGCAAGCACGGCGAATCAAGAATATTACATAAATTGACGGATCAACATGTAATTCTAGACAAAATTAAAAAATGAAGGTAAATTTCCTGAAATTACATATTTATTTTAGACTTTAAATAGAAATCTACCTATCTTATTTTTAACGTCTCATACCATTTAAGAGTTTATTTCATTATTATAACAACATGCTTAATTTTGTATTTTAGGTGAAGAATTGTGTGCGCGTTTTGAGCAAGTGAGTATCGGCAGCACTATCATATACTTCTGCCTTTCGTAAGTGCTTACCTACCTATATTTCAGTGTATGTTGTATAATTTATAATGTGTGTTAAATCGGTATTTTTTCCTAATTTTAGTTCTATATCAAGATGGAAGTCCTGGAAGTAAAACGTTGAAAACAGCAGCAGCGGTATCGTTTTTTGACGACTTGTTTGATAGTGTCAATGGAGCGAGCACAAATGAGAAAATATCGAAAGGAAAAAATCTGCGCAAGGCAGTAACACTTAAATCAGCCCATCACGAGTTTTGGAACAAAGCCATTAAAATGTTGGAAGGTATAAAATTTATTTGCAAAGATGGCACACTAAAAAGTGTACCTTCCTTAAAAAATTGGATCATCACTCTCAAAAGTTTAAAAAGGATGTTGAAGTTATTGGCCTCAAAAAACATCAAAATTACGAGGCCTAGATACTTCAACTCTGACATAATAGAGAACTTTTTTGGCCAAGTACGAGCATACATTTACCGGAGTAATGACCCAACTGCTTATTCATTCATAAATACATTCAAATCATTATTGGTAACAAGATTTATAAACTTTCATTCGGAGAGTTACAATTGCGAGGAAGATGTCAGCCAAAGCGTATTAGATATACAGTCCCTTTTTGAGAATGTAAACATTGCACCATCATCTGATTCAAAATCAGAAGCCACACCTGTGTGTAAAACTGTGGAATTTGCTGTATAAAATATTCAAGAACAGGCAAGACGAGAAAGGATTAATATACACTCAAGGGCATATACGGCTGGATGGGTAACCAGGAAAATTTTATCTAAAATCAATTGCGAAGAATGCAAACATAGTTTGCTGTCGGAAGATAGCAATATTCATGATTTTGTTAAACAAAAAGAATATAAAACAACAAAAAAATTAGAGAATTAATATATCCATCCGAAAATGTTGTAAGAAGTTTTGGAAATGTAATAAAAACAACAAATGAATATTTGGAACAACATAGATATCAAAATAACATTAGTGAAAGAATAAAAAAGGAAATAAGTTCCAAATATTCATTGCCAGTTACACAAGGATATAGTTCTTGAATTTTTTTTTTAAATATCTATTAAACTCAATTGGTGCACTGTAAACAATAAATTATTAAAAGGGACCGATGTAATGAGGGCCGAAAAATTTAATTTGCTGCCAATGCAAAAAAAAGCTTTAAATAAGTACAAGAAAAAATCGAATAATAAAAACTTAAATAAATAATTATGTAGACAAACGCTGTTTTATTTATTATACCTGCAATACATTTTAAAATATTAAATTAATTGGAAATACTTCGCTACGCTGCTGTAATAAAATTTGACTGTATGGTTTTTGTTCCATTACCTAATGCTACTAGCATTTACAAGTATAAAAAAAGTCATATTCAATTCTTGCATACGGTTCAAAGACAATATACGTGACATGGCGGTCTGAAACGTTAGTTTCTCTATTAAACTCTTTGTAGTTAATAATAAATATTGCACAGCACAGATTACTGTTGTTACATATCTATTTATCTAAGTATGGATTACTGTATACTAGACATCTAGAACATATTATGATAAATATGTAGCAAGCCGGGGAATTCACTAGACGGACATGCCCACGGGCTGTTTGTCCGGACATGTCTGTCGCCGCAATTTAGCATATCTATGGCCACAATCTCTCGGTAGAGAGTAATTGTGTTCTGTGGCTGCAATACACTACACAGACTCATCAGTTTGTTTTTAGACCGGTTACGTAATTAGTTGTGCGTGCACATTAAGATGACAACGAAACGACGAAAAATTGCAATAGTAGCTGGTGCTGCGTTAATACAGAACAGAAAAGAATTTGGTGCAAAGAATGGTATAAAAAATAGAATTATGTTTAGCTATATCAATTTACTGCCGTGTAGTGGCGGTTAAGAATATCCACTACCCCATATATTCCGTGGGTGTCGTAAGAGGCGACAGGAAACAGGCAGGAGATGGGCAGCATCTTCCTGATAACAGCAATATCAATATAAAAAAAACTGCGGTTGCCAACCCGCTCGCCAAACGTAGCAACTATGGCAATATACCCCCCAATGAATAAAGTTACGAAGAAACGGCCCCCAGTCCCCGGCGGCCACGCTATTCCTGGCTACGGTGGCGACCATGGTAACGGCGGGGCAGGGGATGCTAAGAATCTCCGGTGGAGGTTCTGTTGCCACCTACGACGACTCGACCTGGCAACTTATAACGCACGCACCCTGAGGACTGACGAGAAGATCCTGGAGCTGGAAGAAGAGATAGACAAGTTGCGCTGGAATATTATAGGATTATCCGAGGTCCGAAGAGAGGGGGAGGACACGGTAATCCTCGAATCCGGCAACTTGTTCTATCACCGGGAGGGCGACCATCTGTCCCAAGGAGGTGTCGGATTTATCGTCCACAAGTCTCTCGTTAACAACGTTGTAAAGATTGGGAGTGTGTCGACGAGGGTTGCGTACCTTATACTCAGAATCACCAAACGGTATTCGCTGAAGGTCATACAGGTTTACGCACCAACCTCGGCACACCCCGATGAGGAGGTGGAGGAAATGTATGAGGATATCTCTAGAGCCATGCATTCCTCCAAAACCCACTATACGGTGTTAATGGGAGACTTCAACGCAAAACTAGGCACAAGAGAGAACGGTGAGCTGAAAGTAGGGAAATTCGGAATAGGGCAACGGAACCCAAGGGCCAGCAGCTGGCTGACTTCATGGAGAAAGAGGGACTCTTTATGATGAACTCTTTCTTCCAGAAGCGGCCCCACAGGAAGTGGACCTGGTCGAGCCCGATGGTTCGACAAAAAATGAGATTGACTTCATTATGACGACCAGACAACAACTGTTCAGTGATGTCTCAGTGATCGCGAGGGTGAAAACCGGCAGCGATCACCGAATGGTTAGAGGCACACTGAACCTAAACGTTAAATTGGAGAGGTCTCGTCTTATGAAGTCAACGCTCCGTCCCCCTCGTGCTCTAGTCCAAAGTCCCGAAACCTTTCAGCTCGAGTTACAAAACCGTTTTCAGTGCCTAGTAGACTGCAATGAAGTGTAGGATATAAATGATTAGCTCGTGGAAACTATCCATGCGGTCGGAGCTAAGTTCTGCAAGACACGCCGCAGATGAACACAAAAACTCTCCGATCACACTCTTAATCTCATGGCTGTTAGACGGGAAATGAAGCTGCAGTCTTCAACAGATTTGACAGCATACAGGCAACTGAATAGACAGATCTCCAAATGCATGCGGCGGGACTTACGCAACTTCAATACAGCTTGTATTGAAGAAGCGATTGAGCGGGACCAGGGCTCCAAAGTCTTTGCTAGAGATCTGTCTGCCAGAAAGAGCCAACTGTCAAAGCTGAAGACCGAGTGTGGCAGCATCGTTTCCTGGACATATGAGATTTTGAGTGAGATTGAGAGGTTCTATGGGCAGCTGTACACGTCATCGTTGGAGCCACACGCAAATGTGAGTAACGATCCAAGAGTGAGTCTTGTCCGACACTATTCCGAAGATATCCCGGACGTCAGTCTGAGCGAGATTAGAATGGCTCTCCAGCACCTTAAAAACGGCAGGGCCCCAGGTGAGGATGGAATTACAGCGGAGCTTCTGAAAGCGGGTGGAAAACCGGTACTTGAAGTCCTTCAGAAGCTCTTTAATTCCGTCCTCCATGGTGATACTACTCCGGAGGCGTGGAGCAGAAGTGGGGTGGTCTGTTAGAACTACAGACCGATTTCCCTCCTGAGCCGCGTCTACGTGCTGTTTTCGAAAGTCATTACGAATCGTCTCGCACGCAGACTCTACGACTTCCAGCCTCCCGAACAAGCCGGTTTCCCGAAAAGGCTTTAGTACCATAGACCACATACACACCCTTCGGCAAATTGTGCAGAAGACCGAAGAGTACAATCTGCCTTTTTGCCTTGCGTATGTGGATTATGAGGAAAGCCTTTGATTCCGTCGAAATTTGGGCGGTGCTACAGTCCCTTCAGCGGTGCCAAGTTGACTGTCGGTATATCGAAGTGCTGAAGTGTTTGCACAGTAATGCTACGATGGCTATTCGAGTACAGAATCAGAGTACGAAACCTATCCAACTGCAGAGAGGTGTAAGACAGGGTGACGTTACATCCCCCAAACTCTTCACCACTGCATTGGAAGACGTTTTCAAGCTACTGGACTGGAAAGGATACGGTATTAACATCAATGGCGAATACATCACTCACCTTCGATTTGCTGACGATATAGTCCTTATGGCAGAATCGCTGGAGGACCTAAGCACTATGCTCAATGACCTCAATTGTGTCTCCCAACGAATAGGTCTAAAGATGAACATGGACAAAACAAAGATTATGTTTCATGTCCATGTCACACCTATGCCGGTAGTTGTTGGGAGCACTAAGCTCGAAGTTGTTGACGAGTATGTTTACCTGGGACAAATAGTCCAAATAGGTAAGTCCAACTTCGACCGAGAGGTCAATCGACGGATTCAACTCGGTTGGGCAGCGTTCAGGAAATTACGGCACATCTTCTCGTCAGGTATACCTCAAAACTTGAAAACGAGACTGTACAACCAGTGCGTGTTGCCAGTGATGACATATGGAACTGAGACGTGACTGCTGGCCGGATGGAATGGAAGCTCAAGGTTGCTCAGCGAGCTATGGAGAGGGCTATGCTCGGAGTTTCTCTGCGTGATAAACTTAGAAATGAGCTGAAGTGGCAATGGGCCGGCCATATAGCTCGAAGAACCGACAACCGATGGGGAAAAAAGGTTCTCGAGTGGCGGCCTCGTACCGGCGGACGAAGTGTAGTGTAGGGCGTCCCCCCACTAGATGGAGTGACGACCTGGTAAGACATGCAGGAAGTCGATGGATGCAGGTGGCTCAGGACCGTGCTTTGTGGCATTCCTTGGGGGAGGCCTATGTTCAGCAGTGGACTTGTGAAGGGCTGTAATGATGATGATGATGATGATTCTGTGAGAGCGTGGTCCTTCCCCGGTCGAGCCGACCCATTCGTGCTTCAACTATACTATTAATATAGCTGTAGCATGGCTCTACCACGTCTAACTATTCTATATTCTGGGAAGAGAATAAAATATTCTGAGAAGAGAGAGTCTATCAGATGTAATAAAAATTCAAACGAATCTATATCCATGCGCCTGTAACTATGCAGGTCTCGTAGTTCATCAACTTCTAATTCTTTAAGTAAATTGATATCATCATCATCATCATCATTACAGCCCTTCACAAGTCCACTGCTGAACATAGGCCTCCCCCAAGGAATGCCACAAAGCTCTCACAGAATACCAGCATATAATAACAGCTTAATGCTGCTGTTGCTGTGTTTCGTTTGGTGAGTGTAGAGAATCGGAGAACCTTTTTACTGGAAAAGAGGCATTCCATCTTAGCCCTCACGGGTGACAACGCATCTGCATTTTTATTCTCACGAGGATGGATGTAGATGTCTATGGGCCATAGCAACCACTTACCATCAGGTGGACTGTGTGCTTGCTTGTCACCCTTATCTCATAAAAAAAAGAATATTTTATTATCATTAAAAGTCATTGCAAACTAAAAAATCTCGAAAGTTCGTTAAATAATAATAAAGCCCGTCTTAGCCGTAAGGGCCGTCTGCACTCTTGTGTCTGTGAACAGACAGCCCGCAGTTACGGGCATGTCTGTACCCGCTTAGACAAAATGAGATCGCGCGGACGTTCAACAGGCAAATCTGCCAGACCGACTGCGACGGTCCTACACCATTAAACTGCACAGACCTATAGTAGCGAAGTCCGGCAGGCATGTCTGCAGACATGCCCGTGGGCATTTCCGTCTAGTGAATTCCCCGATCTAGAAGTAGAAACATAGATTCACCGACTAATATGATGCTTACATTTATCGTAGACAGAGAATCCAATAGACAGCGTGATATGTTTTGTTTCATTCACAAAACAAAGGACGCATATATCACATTAGCACTTGTAAGAAAGAGATACTATATTATTGTCCTTATTCCAGTACCACCTAACAAGTTGTTTGGCATTAAATTTAGTGGCAGACACTGTAACTGACATGGAGTGTTTCAATGTTTATTATTTTGTTTAAATATTTATTTGCAAATAAAACTCGATAATAATATTTATTTGCAAACAAACGTTTTATGTTAGAAAATTATTTGATTTTATACCATATCATGGTTTTGTGCAGTGTTATGGGCTGTAAAACCCGCAATTAACGAAAAATTGAAGGCATTAGTTACATTTCACACGTAAGTAAACTTATTTCATGAATATATATTAAAATAACTTTCTGAATCACGATTTACAAGGAAGTATTAATTAAAGCGATGTTCACAGTAATTTTTTGCTATAAATTATCATGATATTACCATTATTAGCGTTATTATAACCTCAAACCTATGTTTAATAAAGTTTATAATTACCGAGGTACAATCTCATCGCTTACAATTACGGCGAGTACCTAATGTATTATACTACATATTTACCATTGCGTTAATATACCTGTGCTTATTATGTCATTTAAATTTATTCATCTTGATGTTTTTTTATTTGTCAGTTTCCCAATTGATTCGGAAATAAAAACAAATGGGTTTTAGCAACCCGTTAGAAGAATTGGGAGCCTACTAAATACTCTCGACTTTGCTCCAGGCACTTTGAAAATAATTTATCAGTCCGAAAAAGGACAAGAACTGAATTGTTTCGTAATGCTGTCCCAACATTACGATAAATGCAATTATACAATAAAGGTTTGTATGCATAAATATGGTCGTATTTTAAATCTTCTAACTGTGTTTTTTATGTAGTAGATGGACTTGCTTTTGACCACAATTTAACCCTTTCGCTGTCCCGTGCACTACATGCAGGTCATTGGTATTGTCTTACTATTGTGTCTGAAAATCGGACAATGAATGTGTTAACTAAAGTGTGTAAATTATAATATGATGGATTATGATAGATAAAAGGGAATTTAAAAGACATCATAGAGGATGCTGCAAACATAGAAGGACCTGAGCGTGATGATTTAGTGATGGAACACCCAAATACGGTGCGCCTTTAATTTTCATCGCCTTGCTAACTAAACACTAGTACTAGTGATAAGAATTAATATAAAAGTTATAGTTATCATGTAATAACATACTGTTATATTTTTTATTGAATACTAAATAATATTGAGAATATGTGATATTTTTCCAGGAGGAAGTTAAAATTACTAAAAATGGGTATCAAATTGATGATGTAGTTATGAAACTACCAAGCACATTTGCGGTAGATTTTAAGTCTTTAAAATATTGTGTTGTGCCAGTTACAGATTGCAAAATTATACCTATACACGAAAAGGTAAAGTTTACCCTTCTTATAGAAGAATTTTTCCATGAACATCTAAAAATTCCACATACATGTGAATACTCTAAAACTCGCAACTCAGGAAAACCTAAATTAGCCTACCTAAATACAATAATTTATATGGTAAACGTACCATAGAATATATGATTCCTAACCTAATTAACCAGCTACCAGTATCATTAAAATCAGAATTAAACCAAAAAATATTAAATTAAAATTAAAAATTACTTTATGGAATGCACTACTAATAATTTAAATTATACATAATATGTTTTAATAATAAATACTAT
Organism: Parnassius orleans; assembly: GCA_029286625.1. Lineage (NCBI taxonomy): Eukaryota > Metazoa > Arthropoda > Insecta > Lepidoptera > Papilionidae > Parnassius > Parnassius orleans. Next base: position 46,801 of record JAGSMP010001575.1, read on the forward strand.
GATAACGCCCTAAAACAAGCGCCCTGTATAAATATATAGATCCATGCGCGGTGGATTGTGTTGTGCAATAGAAGGTCACGCAATTAACAAATAAATAGTGTATTTCTTTTTTCTTACTACACCCTCATATTTGTTATTGTCGGTGATATCGGTACACGGTAAAGTTTCTGTAAACTTATGATTGTACCGTAATGTAATGTTTAATTAATGAATGTAATGATATAATAAATAAATAAAAAAAAAAAATATTTTGAGTCGGATGAATTAGGACGTATGAAAAAATGATGATAGAGATGAAAACCATGTTTGAGGAGCTCGTATCGAACCAAACTCAACA
>JAGSMP010001576.1:0-45501 GCA_029286625.1 Parnassius orleans
CTATACACGAAAAGGTAAAGTTTACCCTTCTTATAGAAGAATTTTTCCATGAACATCTAAAAATTCCACATACATGTGAATACTCTAAAACTCGCAACTCAGGAAAACCTAAATTAGCCTACCTAAATACAATAATTTATATGGTAAACGTACCATAGAATATATGATTCCTAACCTAATTAACCAGCTACCAGTATCATTAAAATCAGAATTAAACCAAAAAAATATTAAATTAAAATTAAAAAATTACTTTATGGAATGCACTACTAATAATTTAAATTATACATAATATGTTTTAATAATAAATACTATGATAACGCCCTAAAACAAGCGCCCTGTATAAATATATAGATCCATGCGCGGTGGATTGTGTTGTGCAATAGAAGGTCACGCAATTAACAAATAAATAGTGTATTTCTCTTTTTCTTACTACACCCTCATATTTGTTATTGTCGGTGATATCGGTACACGGTAAAGTTTCTGTAAACTTATGATTGTACCGTAATGTAATGTTTAATTAATGAATGTAATGATATAATAAATAAATAAAAAAAAAAAATATTTTGAGTCGGATGAATTAGGACGTATAAAAAAAAATGATGATAGAGATGAAAACCATGTTTGAGGAGCTCGTATCGAACCAAACTCAACAAAACAATAAAATGGATACCCTACAAACGGCACTCGAAGATATTCGAACTCAAAATGTAAAAATTAGTATTCAAAACTCAGAAATCCGTGCCCAAAACGAAGAAATCCAAAAGACTGTGTCATTTTTGTCGGAAAAATATGATGAAGCGGTGCTTGAGATTAATAATTTAAAAGCAGAGTGTAACAAAAATCAGCAGATTATAAAAACATTAGAAAATAAGGTAGACTTTTTGGAAAAAAATTTGAGAGCAGCGTCACTTGAAATAAAAAATATACCATTAAAATGTATTTTTTGTTTGAAGAGTAAGACCGAATCAGTGGGTACAGTTATTGTGGAGTTCTCATCAGCGGCGGCAAAGGAACAGTTTTTGAAGTCAACTAAAAACTATAATAAGCAGAACAAGGAAAACTGTCTTAACACAACCCACTTGCAAGAAAAAGGACCTAAACATTTCCTATACGTATCTGAAGTCCTCACCGCCATGACAAAGCGACTTTACTACCTTGCAAAAGAGTTTATTAAGACTAGTGAATACGGACAATGTTGGACAGCTAATGGTAAGGTATACATACGCAAAAAAGAAGGGGATGTCCAGTCGACTTATCAAATCAGAAGATGATCTAGCACAACTACGAAGACAAAAGTGACTGGACTGCGTAATTTTATCTTTAGAAATATTTTTCAAAATGATCATATTATTCTTGTTGCAAGTTTATATCATTAAATTTAAAAACTGTATTTATAATCAATATCATTACATATATATACAATATCCTACAAAACACACAAATACTACACTAACAAATACATACACACACTACATACAACTAATATTATTAACTAAAAACACATATGCTGTGTGCAATACGGGAATGTATATTATACACTATACTCGTAAGTTTCCTCTCTGTACCACTTTTGGCGACCAATTAATTGTCATCATCAACTTAGTTCTATTAAATGTCACTTACAAAAATGTAACTATGAAAAATAAACGTTATAAAAATAGATAATACACTAAATAACACATACAACATAGATTCTGTCTCAGTGTCGGATTCATCTACCTGTGATTTAGAAAACTGTATCCCATTTAATTTCAACCCCAAGCAATCACTCAAAATACTTAATCAAAACATTAGAAGTATTTCAAAAAATATGATAGGTTTCTATACCCTACTCGCTAGGACTAAAGCCGATTGGGACATCATCACATTAACCGAATGTTGGCTTCCCAATACACATAATATTCCTGACCTAACAGGTTATAAATACCTTAAGACTGCTAACAATCTAACACAAAACGAGGGAGTAGTTGTATACATACGTGAAAACCTACAGGTTTTTGTAGAGGAACCCTCATTTTTAGATTGAGACAAATTGTCTCCAAATAAAAATAAACCATAATACCAACAACCAAGCTATAGAGATGTCACTAACTTCCTGCATTCGCTTGAGATAATCCTGACTAATATCACACATTACAACAATATAATAATAACTGGGGACATAAATAGGAGTATCCTGAACCGACGAGCGTGTATGCGTAGATATATGGATGTAAAGGAGGCGAGAGATGTGTGTCAGGATCGTGCCAAATGGAAGTCCGTAGTCTCTGCCTACCCCTCTGGGTGACAGGCGTGAGTGTTTATGTATGTATATGTATAAATATTAACATCCATGAACAATGCCATGACACAAGCAAACTTAATTATTTAAACTTATTAGCATCACACGGCCTGCTGCCTGCACATTCTTTGCCCACTAGACAAAATGCATGTCTTGATCATTTTGTCCTTAAAACTCTATTGCCTGCTTCAACATTAGTAGCCCACTCTGCACTAACTGATCATGAAACCGTGTTATTATTCCTCGCAAGCAAAATCCAAAAATCGCGGTTAAAAACACAACGACGCGCATTAACTATGATCAGTTAACTGACGACATAAAAAGAATCGACTTTGGTGAAGTATATAATACCCAAGATCCTCACGCAGCAACAGATTTAATGATAAGGCTTATTAAACAAGCGGTGAAAAAAAACCACAAAAACCGTGAAATTTCCAAACCGTAAAAAAATCATTAAGCCATGGATCACTCCAGGTCTCTTACGCTGTATCCGACACAGAGATAAATTGCACAAAAAATCAAAGGAGTCGCCAGACAATGAAGTCCTAAATATATCTTTTACTAGGTACATAAACTATTGTAATAAGTTGTTAAAAAAAATTAAATTGGAATATGAAAAAAATGAATTAAAAAAAACTAGTAATAATCCTAAGCAACTCTGGGGAGCAATAAATAATAACAAACAGGCCAAAAGAAATAAATTCATCCCATCACTTATTAACCTCATCATCCACCCCGGAGCTATCTGTTAATTCAGTCAATGATTTTTTTCAATATAGGCAAAAATCTCGCCGAAAGATACCGGGTGAGGACTTACCGGATTACCAACGGATGAGGACGAGGTTGCAAAATTAATAATATCTCTCCGTAATGACTGTGCTGTGGGTTGGGATTGAATATCCTCTAATTCCTTAAAAGGCATATTAATGTAGTTGTCTCACCCCTGACATATATCTGCAATCTGGCTCACAACCGGAAAATTCCAAAGCTTTTAAAAATCGATTATACACCTGATTTATAAGGGTGGGGACAGAGACAGTGTCAATAATTATAGACATATATCTGTGGCCTGGCTTGTCCAAAATACTGAACGCATGATAAACAACAGGCTCAAATTACTTGGAAAAAAAATAACCTTTCACCTCCACAATATGGTTTTAGGTCAGGTAATCTACATCCGATGCGATTCATGACCTTACTAATTATATTTTTACAAACTTGAACAATGGGCATAAAGTTCTTGGCATATTTCTAGATCTCGCCAAAGCTGACACGGTTTCTGTACCCATACTTTTACGTAGTATGGAGAGTATGGGAATTAGAGGTATACAACTGCAACTTGAAGACTACTTGAGTGGAAGTACTGCGTTCATGTAGATAATTCATCAGTGCTGAACGCACAATTACTTATGGTACGCCTCAGGTGCGTGTACTCTCTCCTACTCTTTCTTATATATATTAATGAACTGAGTATGGTCAATCTTCCTAAAGGGCGGATCATAAGTTTTGCAGATGATACCGTCCTCCTATTTAGCGCAGGCTCATGGCAAGATGTCTATACGTACGCCCAGTTGGGCTACAATACAGTCTCAAACTGGCTTCAAAGTAATGTACTGACACTGAACATAGATAAAACATGTTATGTCACGTTTAGATAAAAAATAACACATTAACCACATCATCTCTACCATATACCATCGTAAGTCACTCATGTTCCAACCCACTTAATAACGCAGATACCTGCATAAAACTATGTCAAGCTGACAAAGTAAAATATCTAGGAGTTATAATTGATAGCACTCTACGTTTTCATGAACACATTAATACCCTTAATAACAGGTTGCGTAAACTTATGTATGTATTTAAAACTTTGAGAGACGTGGCTAACGAAAAACTAAAGAAATCCGTCTACTACGCCTTGGCCCAATCTCTGTTAACATGGTATAACCTCCTGGGGCGGTGCTCCAAAATCTAAAATGCTTCAATTTGAGAGAACGCAGAGAGCCCATCTTAAAGGTCTCTTTTTCACTGCCGTATCGCTATCCTACAGACCTCTTATTTAAAGAGTTGAAAATATTAACTGTGAGTCAACTGTTTATACAAAGAATCTTACTAAAACAACATGCTCTACTGAAATACAATCCTTCACTCTCCTGAGGTAAAAGGCATTTTAACCCCGTGGACCGCTGTCATATAACTCTATCCACCAAATTATCTAAACGTTTCTTTTGTCACCTTGGGGGTTTTTTATACAATAAAGTCAATAAGATTATTCCTATATTTAACGTCAATAAGACTATATGCAACAAGAAAATAACTATCTGGCTCCAAGAATTAAATTATTATGACACTGAAAAGCTACTTACTAATCCTACCTAATTAACCAAATCAAATGTAATTACTAACCCAGTCACAAACTAAGAAACAAAAGCACGCGCGCACGCACACACACACACACACACACACACACACACACACACACACACACACACACACACACACACACACACACACACATTCGCGCGCGCACGCACACACACGTACACACGCACACCACTTTTTAATATATCTAAAATCCTAGTTAGATGAAAGAACATATTATGTAAATTATAAATATGGTACATGTACGAATGCATAATAAAATTATTGTAATTACAACCATAGGGCGGAGATCTGGCGTCCTGAAATACAGGCGTAAAGCCTAGCTTAGGCACCAGTCTCCCACAATATAATATTGAGGCTATACCATAATATTATGTACAATAATTCTGTTTTATGGTGAGAAAATAAATTATTATTATTATTATTATTATTTGATATTTATAAAGTGTTCTCATTTGGTTGGGCTGAATAAATATATAAAAGAAATATAGTAAATAAATATATAAATATATATGTATAAAATTAAATATACTAACACAAATAATAACATAAATAAAAACCCAACCAAATGGAAGCCCACGGCAGGGGAGACCAAACGGCCGAGGGTTAGGGGGAAAGGGAAAGAAACCGGCGGACGATGCGGGCGGTGTCGAGGAGCATCGCCTTCTGCATTTGAGCACGGAGCGGTCCTTCACGGAGTCCCAGTCGCCTCAGATGACCCGAGAGGCTGACCGGGATTAGCCCGTTCGCAGTAACGACCACAGGAATAATTTCGGTCGGCAGACCACCCCACATATCGGTCACCTCGTGAGCCAGGTCCAGATACTGTGTCAGCTTATCTGTTTCGGCTTTCACGAGGTTCTTGTCACTAGGAATGGTAATATCGACCAAAAATATCCTTGACTGTGCCCGGTCCATCAGCACAATATCAGGCTTATTAGCAAGAATAGTCCTGTCTGTGATGATGGCCCGGTCCTAGTAGAGCCTGGCGCGGTCATTTTCGAGCACGGCTTCCGGCAAGTACTTATAATATGGCATTTTCCTATCTACGAGACCGTATTTCAGAGCGAGCTCCTGGTGTAGAATTCTGGCTACTAGGTTCAGTCTGTGCAAATACTCAGTGTTAGAAAGCGCAGAACAACCGGAGATGACATGCCTAAGTGACTCGCCGGGATAACGAAGCTCGACAGATGTCGACGGCGCCATCCTTAGATGTATCTCCGATAATTGTTGGTCTTAATAACCTGATCCTGTATCGCACAGACAAAACCCTCGGTTTCCCAAAGAGGTCACCGAAACTTAGCCAGTGGAGGAGGCGCTCATGTTTACGAAAGGCTCATGTAGAGCCTTAGAACCTCCCGTGGAGCCCTTTCTTCACGGTCTCCGGTCGGAAATGCACTGTACTGCTGGGTCTTGCCATTGCTCGTTGGCTAAGGATAGAGGAGTAAGCCCTTTATCACACGAAATGACGTCCTGTAATGGATCATCAGATCTCGCCAGAAAGTATTACGGAGGCTGCACACTTCGCGATTATGCATGGTGAGAGAGCTCAAAAGCCGCGCCCATGTTTTTCCGGCAAGTACAGCCACATTACTGACGATCTCGGTGATGCATCCTGTGTGACGTCATAACAGTGCGGACTTTTCTATCCAGAGCGTTCAGTTCGGTCTGAGTCCACCTGAGCATGCTGAAGTATATGAGGACAGGCATGACCGGTTGTTATAGGCGTGTGTGTCTTATTCACACCCGACAAAAGACTGTTGAGCACTTTGTCAAGCGTGCATAAAACACATCGCAAACTGTTTCATATCCGCCTCATCGATACCTATGTTCTGTGACATACTCAGGTATCGGTATGTTTCAGCCTGGGAAAGGGTCCTTATGTTGATGGGCATAGATAAGTCTATGCCCTAGGGTTGCTAACTCTGAAGTTAGCAACCCTACCCCTTTCGACATGGAGGACCGCACACTTATCCGTCCCCAGCTCCATTCTAATAGAATTGCAAAATCAGAAGTAAAGTTACAGCCTACGTCCCACTGCTGGCACAGCCCCTCTCATTTCTGAGAGGGTTTTAGGCAAGGAAATGTCCGCCGCGCTGCCCCAATGCGTGTTGGCGAACTTCACATTTCTTCGAATTTTATTTTTATTTATTTTTCTCAGACATGCAGGTTTCCTCACGATGTTTTCCTTCACCGCCAGCACGTGGTAAATCAGCACTTAAAATTGCAATTAACAATTTCATTGGTGCCGGCGGGGATCGAACCCGGTTTGCTCGCGTACTGTGAAACTTACAGCGAGCGCTAACCATCTGAGCTACCACGGCTCTATAAAATCACAAGTGATGTTTAGCAATTCCACAAGATGTGAGCGACTGGAGGCGAATAACTTGAGATCCATACTAATATTATAAATGCGAAAGTGTGTTTGTTTGTTTGTTTGTTTGTCCTTCTTTCACGTCGCAACAGAGCGTCGGCATGGCATGATTATTTGTATGGGGATAGTTCGGTGGCTGTAGAGTGACATAGGCTACTTTTTTCAGCTGAAAAACATATCATTCCCGTGGGAAAATCGAATATGTTGCAAAATTAAATATTCAGCTAGGTGGCGCCACCGTGATTCTACAAGACGGACGACGGTACGATGGACGAACACAGAAGGTCAGAATATCTGGATTATTGTCTTTTTACCAAAATTAAGGTAAAAAATGTATGGATCTGTATTTTTCCACGCAGGACCGGGAAGAGAGCGATAAAAAACATAAAATTCACCAGCTAATTTTCTTCAAACGTTTTGGTGCATCGTAATTCACAGAATAGCGATAACTCGCAGACGATATTAAGTAATCCGTTAATAGAGCATCACTACTCACCCTGCAAGGGTTACAGGCGTGATTATAAGTATGGATCAGAAATACTATCACCACTGTCACGCTTTCACCCTTAACTATTACTTAACAATGGTAGAAACAGTTCTTAGTAAGCCTTATTAATAAGCCTTAGTAATATTTATTGAACGGAAATGAATACAGTTCTTATATGGTTATGAATGAATCGGTATTACAATAAGAAAATTGTGCAAAATTATAAGAAAAATATTTTTTGAGACTTTATTAACTAACGTATACATAGTTTAAATTGATTCCGCTAGATGTCGTTACTAGGTTTTTAAAACGCGGTAACGAAATGTTTCTGACATGTACTTAACTCCCGCTGTTGAGCCGCGTTCAACTTATAGTGCATACGGTACCTATACGCTTAAATTGTTTCTATTTCGTAGCCTATTCGACTACCTGCTTTGATTTCGGTTGTTTGTTATTTGCTTTGTGATTTGGTTAAGGTTGAATGGATTTATATTGGTCATTTTCGGATTTGTGTATTTTCGATCGGTTTTGTTGATTTGGTTGGTATTCCTTTATACATATTTAGACTCTGGCTTTGATATTGGATTTTATTTATTTAGAATCGTGAATTGGTTTTCGTTGTTTTAGGTTGTTTAACAATATTTCAAAGGAATATTAATAGTAAGTATAGATAGTGTATACGGTACCTATACACTTCTTTTTTCGTTGGTTATATTTATATTGACTACTGCTTTCGATTTCGGTTTTCTGCGATTTGTTTTGTGATTTGGTTTAAGTTGATTCGATTTTTTTTGGCTATCGTTTTCGGATTCGTGTTGTGTCTTGAATTGGTTTTGTTGTTTTGATTTTAAAAAATATTTAAAAGGAATATTTATTCCTTTTAGATATTTTAGTTGCTTAAAAAATATTTAAAAAGAATTTAATTCCTTTAGGTATTTTAACGTTTTTATAAATAGGTTTTTTCTTACTTCATAATGCCTCGCAAACGTAAGTCCAGCCTTTCAAGAGTATCTTCTCAAAGACAAGCGAAAAGATTAGCTCGATCGCTAGAATCTAGAAGATGCTGAACTGAGAAGGAAGAACAAGCAGAGCGTCAGGCTGCTTGGCATCTGAAACACCTTCTCAACGTCAGCAAAGGCGTCTTGAACAGAACAGGCGTCAGGCTGCTTTGAAGCCGAAAACCTTCTCAAAGTCAGGAAAGGCGTCTTGAACAGGCAGAGCGTCAAGCTACTTAGAGCTTCTGAAACACCTTCTCAAAGCCAGCGAAGGCGTCTTGAACAGGCAGGCGTCAAGCTACTTTAAGACTGAAACACCTTCTCAAAGTCAGCGAGGCGTCTTGAACAGGCAGAGCGTCAAGCTACTTTAAGAGCTACTGAAATACCTGCTCAAAGTCAGCAAAGCGTCTTGAACGCAGAGCGTCAAGCTACTTTAAGGGCTACTGAAACACCTGCTCAAAGTCAACAAAGGATATTCGAACAAGCGGAACGTCAGGCCGCCTTAAGAGCCGCGAAAACACCTGATGAAACTCAACACAGACTCATTGAGCAAGCTGAACGTCAATCTACTATAAGGGCATCTGAAACACCAGAACAGACACAGGCGCGAAGAGATGCAAATGCACAGCTCCAAGCTGAACGTCGACAAAATTTTCAAAGAAACAATTGGTCGGTTTTTAATGACGCAGCATTCAATTATGATCCGTTGATTGATTATAAAAATCACAGGTTAGTTGTTATCGGACTGATGGACAAGGCGTGTCGATTTTGCAGCGCTTTAAAATGGAAAGATGAGACCGCAGGCATGTACTGTTCCAATGGCAAAGTGTCTCTTCCGTTACTTGGGGAACCAAAAGAACCTTTGAAAACTCTCTTTTTATATGATACTGTTGCGCGCCACTGTTAATGGTTTATACATGGCAACACTAGTTATCACTAGCGCCCTCTAGTATCGAGTGGAACAGGAGGTCAAGATCCTTCTAGAAATTTCGGGACCGATATGTACTCGAACATTCTAGATGTTTCTACAGTAGAAGGTTCTGGAACTATCTGAGGCCCTATATAAGGCCGGTATAGACCGCGACTGAGGAGTATTGAATTGGCGATACAAGCGAAGACTTCAAGCGATACAACTGCAGAACTAAAGCGATCTGTAGTAAAATTGTGTTTTGTTATTAGTGTGGTTTAAAGTTGTAATTAGTATTGTGTAATTAAAGTGTCAATTTTAGTAATTCACTCGGCAGTTTTTAATTATCTCGAACCCCAAGCTCGTAACAATTGATGTCAGAAGTGGGATCACATCATGCCGATTTTACAAAGGACGACACGGAGGGTATCCGTACCCGAAGTCAACGCCAGCAAGAGACGGACCAGAGACGATTTGGTAATGCAGCCGCAAACGTCGGAGGGCCAGCTGCCGACCACAGGCCGGCCCGTCAGCAGCTCCTGCATCTGCAGCACCTGACTTAGGTGCTCTGATGATGATGCTGCAGGAGCAGGCTCGCCGACAGGAGGAACAGGCCCGCCGACAGGAGGAACAGGCCCGCCGACAGGAGGAACAGGCCCGCCGACAGGAGGAACAGGCCCGCCGACAGGAGAACAGGCCCGTCGGTTGGAAGAGCAGCTGCAGCGTGGACAGGAGGAACAGGCCCGCCAACGGGAAGAACAGATGCTCTCATGAAGGACCTTCACGCTATCTTCGGGAAGAGATAAGGAGGTGAAGGATAAGGTTGCTCAACATGACAACCGCCTGTCGAGCTAAACCCGATCGACCAAGTGAACAATCGGGTTGACAACGTGATTGCTGACGTGAAGAAAACGCTGGACGACCTCAAACTTGGGGATGGAGTTACAGCCCGTGGTAGCTTCACAATACTCTTCTTACGTGGATTCAGTGCCGCCGTTCGATGGGACTTCTTCCTGGTCGGCCTACAAAATCCAGTTCGAGGCTGTCATGAAGGCGAACGGCTGGAATAAAAGTCAGGCCATGACTGCTCTCACCCTAGGCCTGCGCGACCAGGCCTTAACTGTTCTGGAAGCTCTCGGTAAGGAAGTGACTTGCGAGCAGCTCCTTGAGGCATTGTAGGCGAGATATGGCGACGCTCGCCTGGAACACGTCTTTCGTGCGCAGCTCAAAGATCGCGTGCAACGCAGCAACGAAAACCTGCAGCAGTGGGCCCTTGAGGTGGAAAAGCTGGTTCGAAAAGCATACCAGTCTGTACCTGCGCTCATTGTAGGGAACCTGGTGCAGACATTCATTGACGGCATCCGCGACCTTGAAGTCAGAGCTGCTGTGGAGGCTCGGGCACCACGAGACGCTTAAGGACGCGTTAGCCCATGCACTGGAGGTGGAAGCCGTACGGCAGGATCATCGATCTCATCGCGTCAGGGAGGTTGCAGCAGCTGCAGTTCGCGACTGCACAGCGATACAGCCCTAGGTGCTACGGCTGGGGAAAGGCCATCTTCGATCCAGCTGCCCTAAGCGAACTGTAGAAAGGGAGGTGATCGATCTCGAGAGGGTAGTGGCTAACAGCACCGCCCAGCAGCAGCAGGAAACGAGTAAAGCCAGGACTGCGGGGCGGTGCTGGCTGATGTTAAAAGAGCCCCAAGGATTTCGATCTCACAAACCCATGATGGGAACAGCCTAATCATCAAAGGCGAGGTCAACGGAACGCCGTGTAAACTGACCATAGACACTGGAGCCTCTCGCACGGTTGTCAGTTCCCAACTTATAAGTCAGTTCCTTGGGGACTCGCACAATCGAGAGCGCATTAATTTGGTAACAGCCACCGGTCAGCGCATACCCGTCCGTGGAGAGAAGGAGATGGAGTTGAAGCTAGGCAACATGATCTACCTGCATAATGTCATCGTGGCTGATATAATGGACGACTGCATCCTGGGCCTAGACTTCATGAGCAAGAATTGTTGTGAGATCGATGTTAAGCAAGGTGTTTTGAAATGGACATGAGGAACTTTTCGTGAAGGGGCGATACCGGGGAATGTACAGCCTTAAGAAGATTGTTCTGCCGCCGAGATCGGAAACGATTGTGCCGGTTAGTCTTCCTCGGAATCCTGGGCAAGCTCATCGTTGTGTACTCGTGAAAGGGTGGACAATGCCTACCGTGAAAGTGGCTCGAACTTTGGTCAGAACCACCGACATCTCAGGAGTACGTGCTGAACCTTGTGATCAGGAACAGATTATGGAAAAAGGCACACTGGTTGGTACTTGTGAGGAAGTGGATTGGTTGCGTAGGTGCCAATACCCATCGACTGGGACCCCAGCAAGGATGCACAAACGAGGGTGACCACACTTTTAGAAGACTGTCGCAGCGTTCTCTCCCGAATGAAGTGGTCAAGGCGAAGAAGTTGTTACTCAAGTACGCCGATGTTTTCTCGTCAAACGATGCTGACATAGGAAAGACTAGCTTAGTTCAACACAAAATAAACACAGGAGAAGAATTGCCTATCCGTCAGCGCCCAAGAAGATTGCTGGTAGCACGTGAAAAGGAAGTGGAAACCATGATTGAGAATGTTGAAGGATGATGTTATTGAACCTTCATCTAGTCCATGGTGTTCAACTGTGGTGCTGGTAAAGAAGAAGGACGGTAGCATGCGGTTTTGTGTTGACTACCGCCGTCTGAACGACGTTACAAAGAAGGACAGCTATCCCTTGCCAAGAATTGATGACACGCTGGACATGCTTACAGGCGTAAAGTGGTTTAGTACGCTGGACCTGAAAAGTGGCTACTGGCAGGTTGAAATAGACCCTAAGGACAAGGAGAAAACTGCATTCTCCACAGGAAAGGGTCTGTGGCAATTTAAAGTCATGCCGTTTGGATTGTGCAATGCTCCAGCAACGTTTGAAAGGTTGATGGAGCTTGTACTTACCGGGCTAATTGGCGACGCCTGTCTGGTCTACTTGGATGACATCATCATCGTAGGCCGTACGTTTGAGGAACACCTTCAAAACCTGGAACGCGTGCTCATGAAGATTCAGAGTGCCAACCTCAAGTTGAGTCCGAAGAAATGTTCACTATTAAAACGGCAAGTTAGCTTTTTGGGGTATGTAGTGTCGGAAGAAGGTATCCGCACGGATCCGGAAAATTGCCGCTGTCAAGGATTGGCCGGTCCCAAAAGACAAGACGCAGGTTAGAGCATTTTTGGGATTGTGCTCCTATTATCGGCGATTTGTGAAGAACTTTGCAGATATAGCCAAACCTCTGCACAAGTTAACCGAGGAGAAGCGACATTTCTGCTGGGATGAAAGTTGCGATATCGCATTCCAGGAGCTCAAGGACCATCTGTGCAAAACACCTATTTTAGGGTACCCTGATGCGGGCAAGAATTTATAGTTGACACAGACGCAAGTGATATAGGACTTGGCGGTGTGTTGTCTCAAAGGAATGGTGATCAAGAGGTTGTGATAGCATACTTCAGCAAGTCGTTGTCAAAGCCGGAAAGGAACTATTGTGTCACAAGGCGAAATTGCTTGCTGTGGTAAAGTCGTTGCAGGATTTTAGCAAATATCTTCTGGGGCGGAAATTTCACTTACAGACTGACCACGCTGCACTGAAATGGCTATTGCAGTTCAAAAATCCAGAAGGACAAGTTGCGAGATGGATTGAACTACTGCAGGAGTACGACTTTGTGATCGAACATCGCAGCAGAAATCTCATGGCAATGCAGATGCATTGTCAAGAAGACCTTGCCCTGAAGATTGCAAGCATTGTACTAGGCAAGAGGGTAAGGAAGTGGTATCTGTGAGGATGCTCAGGACAGACCTGCTCAGCAATGAGTGGAAGGACAGCCTACAGCATGCACAGCAGGAAGATTCAGACATCAAGCCGATTCTGAATGGATGAAGGCCAGTGCCCTAAGCCGAAGTGGAGCGACGTCTCAGCGATGAGTTCGACCACGAAAAGCTATTGGGCCCAATGGGACAGCTTGCTGATTCAGGATGGAGTCCTGTGCCGTAAATGGAAAATGGCGGGGAGACAGTTGTCATTTGCAAATGGTTGTCCCTAAAGCTAAAGTACCGGATGTTCTACAGCTGTACCATAATGGTTGTTCAGGAGGTCACCTGGGGTTAAACGAACTCACTGAAGATCCGAGAACGGTTTTACTGGGTCCACTGTCGTGACGATGTCGAGGACTGGTGTCGCAAATGTACAAGTTGTGTGGCTGTAAAGGACCTCAAACTCGTAGTAGAGGCATTGAAATTGTACAATGTTGGTGCAACATGGGAGAGGATAGCCATTGACGTTGCGGGGCCGTTTCCGGAAAGTGAAAGTGGTAACAAGTATTTCATGGTTGTGATGGATTACTTCACTAGTGGCCAGAAGTCTTCGCCATTCCAAATCAAGAAGCTTCAACAGTTGCAGATAAACTAGTTCATGAAGTCTTCTGTCGTTTTGGAGTACCTTTAGAGATTCACAGCGATCAAGGAAGAATTTTGAGTCTCAAATATTCCAGGAAACTTGCCGAGTTATGGGTACTCATAAAACAAGAGCAACTTCTTACCACCCACAATCTGATGGAATGGTAGAATGATTTAATCAGACATTGGAGAGGTACCTAGCAAAAGTTGTGGAAAACGGCAACGAGACTGGGACAGGCACATACAACCGTTTTTGTTGTCATATCGAAGCGCTGTTCACGAAAGTACATCAGTGACACCAGCTTTAGCAAATTTTGGGAGAGAATTACGGCTGCCTGCAGACCTGATCACCGGAATACCACCTGATGCCCCACGCAGTATAACCGATTATGCAAATGACTTGCGGGACAAAATGAATGACATTTATGAGCACGTCAGACAGTCAGGCCAGCAAACGTCTGAGAAGATGAAAACACGGTATGACCGCAAATGAACAACAAAGGGTTTGACGAAGGTTCACTAGTGTGGTTACACAATCCAGTTCGCAGCAAAGGAAATCTCCTAAGCTTCAAGCTAAATGGGACGGACCGTACCGGATTGTGACAAGGATCAATGAAATAACTACCGGATACAGAAAGGTGCAAGAGGTACCCTAAGATCGTCCATGTGGATCGACTGGCGTTATTATAATAATAATGCTCGGGACGAGCAAGTCTTAGGAGGGGCAGTGTTGCGCGCCACTGTTAATGGTTTATACATGGCAACACTAGTTATCACTAGCGCCCTCTAGTATCGAGTAGCAGAACTAGGAGAGTCAAGATCCTTCTAGAAATTTCGGGACCGATATGTACTGAACATTCTAGATGTT
Organism: Parnassius orleans; assembly: GCA_029286625.1. Lineage (NCBI taxonomy): Eukaryota > Metazoa > Arthropoda > Insecta > Lepidoptera > Papilionidae > Parnassius > Parnassius orleans. The sequence continues at coordinate 14,765 of JAGSMP010001576.1, forward strand.
TCTACAGTAGAAGGTTCTGAACCATCTGAGGCCCTATATAAGGCCGGTATAGACCGCGACTGAGGGAGTATTGAATTGGCGATACAAGCGAAGACTTCGAAGCGATACAACTGCGAACTAAAGCGATCTGTAGTAAAATTGTGTTTTGTTATTAGTGTGGTTTAAAGTTGTAATTAGTATTGTGTAATTAAAGTGTCAATTTTAGTAATTCACTCGGCAGTTTTAATTATCTCGAACCCCAAGCTCGTAACAATACTAATGAGTCACGGCGCTTTTAAACAGGATCCGGAAATATAACTCATGCTTTCAAATGACGTCCTTCGAGTTGACTGGAAATAATAATGCCGGGATATTTGCCTACATTTACGGTGCAAGGGCAAATTTATCATAGAATAGGTTCAATTTTTCCAGCTGAAAACGAACAGCATAAATTTTTACAAGTATATTTTATGTGTGACGAAGAAATTGAGGTAGACCGTCGCTGCCAATTTATCCAGGGAGTTGAGAGAGACACAGTGTTCAAAATTCAAAGATTCTTGCATGAACGTAACATTTTAGTCAAAACATTTAAAACTGCTTTAGAAACCCTACCTGAAGAGGATTATAATGTATTATAGCACCTTTGATAAACGAAATAGCAGCCGTAATTAGTGGTGATCAATTTTCTTCACGAGACATTGTCTTGCGAGCACGTGATGATACGTTGCAACGGGTAGCCGATACACACAAGTTTTATGACGCTCTGTAATACCCATTGATTTATTGCAAAGGACAAGAGGTTATCATTTTCAAATTCCACTCATTAACCTGGTCACAAAGGAGCCTACTCCGAACAAAAAGTATCATGTATGGATTTTTATGTATCATATGATGTTGCGAGAAAATGATTTTAACCTCTTAGCCCGGTGTAGACAATTATTTCATCAATTTATGGTAGACATGTATGTGAAGGTAGAAAGTGAACGTCTCCGTTATATATCTTTAAATCAAAAGCTGCGTTGAGAATTATATACATTTACAAGATGCAGTTTCTAGCGACGCCAATGTAAACCCCAGAGATTTAGGTAAAATGGTAATTCTGCCCTCATCATTCGTTAACAGTCCCTGCTATCTACATGAGTACACACAAGACGCATTCGCCTATGTACGAACTTACGGAAGACCTGATCTTTTGTTACTTTTACTTGCAATACCACATGGAAAGAAATAACCGAGGAGCTAATGCCGGGCCAAAAAGTACTGACAGACACGATTTAGTTGCTAGAGTATTTAGATTAAAAGTACAAAATTAATGTATGTAATTAACAAAGGAAAATTTTCGGAGAGGTGCAGTGCTCATGTATTCAATTGAATAGCAAAAAGAGGATTACCGCATGCCCACATTCTAATATGGCTTAAAGAGAAATTGCGGCCCAGCCAAATAGACGACATAATAAGCGCCGAGATTCCGGATCCTGAGCAAGATAAAGAATTGTATGATACCATCGTCCGAAATATGATTCACGGTCTATGTGGCGCACGAAATTCAATATCGCCATGTATGAAAGAAGGAAAATGTACAAAGAAATTCCCTAAACAGCTATTAAAAGAAACAGTGCACAATGACAATGGCTACCCTTTATACAGACGCAGAGCTCCCGAAGATGGTGGCAGGAAAGTTACAATCAAATCTCGCTCTGGAGCGTTCGAAACCTTAGATAACAGCTGGATTGTCCCGTATTCGCCCACTCTATGTAAAATGTTTAATGCCCACATTAATGTAGAAGCATGTAGCTCTGTCCGCGCAATCAAGTATATCTGTAAGTACATAAATAAAGGAAGCGACCAAGCAATATTTAATCTCAGGAGTGAAGGTGAGGCAAATCCCGTTAATGAAGTACAGACCTTTCAAGCAGGGCGTTATGTCAGCAGTAACGAGGCAGCGTGGCGTCTCCTTGGCTTCCCTTTACACGAAAGGCACCCAACAGTTACTCACCTTGCTGTGCACTTATAAAATGGAGAGCGTGTATATTTCAATGAAAGAAATTTCCAAGAAAGAATTGCATCACCGCCAAAAACTACACTAACAGCCTTCTTTCAACTTTGTCAAACCGACCCCTTTGTAAAAACGTTGTTATATTCTGAAGTCCCCCGCTATTATACTTGAACACATCTAGGAAGGAGTGGAAACGCCGTATTCAAGGCGCGCCTGTTGCAAATTGGCCCGGTGTAAAGTCATCAGATGCCCTTGGTCGTGTGTATACCGTACATGTAACTAATTTTGAATGTTTCTGTTTACGATTGCTGCTGCACCATGTTCGGGGTCCTACAGGATATAAAGACCTTAAAACTGTCAACGGTCAGGAATGCGCAACTTATAGAGAAGCATGTGAAGCTCTGCATCATCTTTTCGAAAACTTTAATCACTGGGATGAAACCATGGAGGAAGCTGTGCAGTGCCAGTTACCAGCCAAAATTAGGGATCTTTATGCAACTCTCATATCATCATGCGGGCTATCTAATGCACATAAATTGTGGGACAAATATAAAGAGTACATAGCGGAAGATATTTTGCGAAGGTTACAGCAGACACACGCGAACATGACATACAATGAACACATTTATAATGAAGCACTTGGAAAAATTGAAGATAAAGTAATGGCAATGGTAGGCAAAAAATTAAGCGACTTTGGAATGATAAGCCCTCAGCGAACAACCGAAAATGAACTAAGTGATGAAATTATACATGAAACAAACTACGATATACCAGCTATGCAGCAGAAAGTAAAACACAAAAACGAGTTTTTGACAAAGTATTAGGACAAATTGAATCTGGAAATGGTGCACTTTTCTTTTTAGATGCCCCTGGAGGAACTGGGAAGACATTTTTGTTAAATTTATTATTAGCACAAGTACGGAAAGATAAAAACATTACTGTGGCCGTAGCTTCCTCCGGTATAGCCATAACGCTGCTAAGCGGGGGCCGCACTGCACATTCTGTTTTAAAACTCCCTCTAAATCTAGCCCAGGAAGAATCGCCGATCTGCAACTTTAGCAAAAATAGTGCACGAGGTATAATGCTACGACAATGCAAACTTTTAGTGTGGGACGAAAGTACAATGTCGCATAAAAAAGCTGTAGAAGCACTAAATCGAACGCTCCAGGATTTGCGCAGCAATACTGATGTAATGGGAGGAATGGTGGTTTTACTGGCTGGTGACTTTCACCAAACTTTACCTGTCATTCAAAAGGGCACACCTGCAGATGAAATTAAAGCATGCCTCAAGTCGTCTATTTTATGGAACAAGGTGACAAAATTCAGTTTAACTACGAATATGAGAGTGCATTTGTATAATGATATCAATGCTGGAAACTATGCTGACACACTATTAAAAATTGGCGATGGGCGGTTGGAAACGGATGCTGAGGGCTGCGTTAAATTGACGAGAGATTTTTGTAATTTAGTACAGAGTCATTCCGAATTAATTGCGAGCGTTTATTCAGATTTAACGAACAACATGCATGAAGACAAATGGTTATGTGAAAGGGCGATTCTTGCACCAAAAAATGAGAGCGTTAACAAAATAAATTCAGATATATCAAGCGAAGTAGCAGGAGAAATAACAGAGTATTTGTCAGTACACACAGTTATGGATACAGAACAGAGTACTTCATATCCCGTAGAGTTTCTAAATTCTCTAGAGTTGTCAGGTGTGCCCTCACATGCTTCCAATTAAAATTAGGCGTCCCAGTCATGCTAATGCGAAATTTAGATGCTCCGCGGTTTTGTAACGGGACAAGGCTGCGTGTGACACATCTTGGACGGAACATAATCGGTGCTAAAATTTCGACAGGCGTAGGAAAAGGTGAAAATGTTATTATACCACGGATCCCTATAATTCTACAGATCTTCCTTTTCAATTCAAAAGGTTGCAGTTCCTATTAAGCTCAGTTTTGCAATGACATTAATAAAGCGCAAGGGCAAACGTTACAGGTAGTGGGGTCAACTTAGAAAAACCGTGCCTCTCATGGTCAGCTGTATGCTGTGCGTGTGTGTCAAATGCCCAGAATTCCACATTCTTTCCCTGAATGGAAAAATATAACATGTACAGTAGCGTCTTAAAATAGTGTTCAGTTAGTTTTTTTTCCAAAATTCCACAATCAATTAATCAGAATTCCACAGATCTTCCTTTTCAATTCAAAATTTCCTATTTAGCTCAGTTTCTTTTCAATTCCAAATGCTGCACCTCTGACGTACCTATTAAGCTCAGTTTTCCCAACTCAAAAGGCTGCATCTCTGACGGATCTTTTATTTGGCTCAGTTTCCTTTCAATTCAGAAAACTGCATCTCTGACGAATCAATTTAGCTCAGTTTTTCAAAAGTTTCATCCCTGACGGATAATTATGCTCAGTTTCCTATAATTAAAAATATCCCATTTCCATTTGAATAAACAGGCTATTTTCATGCTTCTTATACGCTGCGTTTCAAAACATTTAAATAGGCTGACGAATCAATTTTGCTCAGTTTTAATGGCTGCATCTCTGACAAATCTATAAAACTCAGTTTTCTTTCAATTCAAAAAGCAATGGATAGTTCATTTCCCAGTGACCATGCGGGCGAAGCCGCGGGTAACAGCTAGTCATCCATATAGAAAAGGTGGGTCAATTTTGTACCTCCTTTCCGAAGCTGAAATCTCCTCCCAGAACCCTCCAGTAAGGTACTGAGAGGGTTTAGAGAGCGGCAGAACCAGATTGACTCATACTCATAATATGCGTAATATTCGGCTGGTACTAACTTATACTTGTCCCAGCAAACGCCATCCTGACGGTGCGCACAATTCTCGGTCTATTATTACCCAACCTGAAGCTTGTCAGTCTGCCGATGAGGGCTCTTGCCTTTGCGATACGGTCCTCAATTATTTTTCTCCAGGCTGGGATGGCGCTACTTTGTCCGCGCTGTCGCGTTGCCGCGTCGATCGGGCTGTCGTGAGAGCCCTCACGACAGCCCGATTCCGCTTGCTTAATGGTATGTGCGGGGAAGTCGCGGTCGATTTTCGAGAAGCGTACTGCGCGTTTCCAAAATAGCCTCTTCCAATTTGCTCCTCATTTGCTCTAGCTTGTGGGAGACTATTTCATCATCGTCTGAATTAACCACAACTGGAATATCCACGGCGCCCTGCGCAGGTTGCTCTGCAATTAGTGGCACCGCATTACCAGCTGTAGCATTTTCATCCGATGAGGGAACAGCCTCATGTCGTACTCGTTCGAGTTCGGCGTCACCAAATATGTTGGAGCGCAGGATGTACCGAACTCGGTCTGCCAGGTTTTGCTCCGTTACATGAACTGATGGCTCCAGCTCTGCGAAAAAGCGATGCATCCGAGCCCGATATGCTAACATTCCAGTTTCTTCCCCTTTTGCCCTATAATACGCTCGCAATGCGTTTGCGTTCATAATTTGCGTCCAACGCATGCGACGTGTTCCACCAGCGGCGGGTGCCGCTTGCCGAGTCCGAGAAGATCCAGCCGACACCAAGCCCTCTGGCGGGGATGATGGATGCGGGCGGCTACTAGGTGGTCTTGCAGCCCCCCGCGCTTGGCTGGCGACTCGCATGCTGTCGCGTCCAGCGCCAGCTCCAGACGCGCCCTGGCGACCTCCAGGCAGCGGCCCTTTGCGCACTCTTTTTTTTCCATCATCCATTTTTAGGCGTCAATTAACGGGAGACGCCCAGGCTCGGCACCGTTTCATGGTTCGGCCACATGCACAAACGGACCTTTGCACCCTCAATTTTGCCTAGGCACGGCGCTCACACCTTTTGGCAGGGCGCTGACTGACTGCACCGACGTAGCAGTTTTGTCCAAAATTGCTACGTCGGTTATTATTATTTTGGGGTATTTATATAGTATTCTCATCTGGTTGGGCTGAATAAATATTTTAAAGGAAATAATAAATAAACATAAATATATATTTAATATACTAACATAAATAAATAAATAATACATAAATAAATAAAAACCCAACCAGATGGAAACTCGGCAGGGGAGACTAAACGGCCGAGGGTTAGCAACCCTTCCCTTTCAACATGGAGGACGGCACACTTATCTGTCCCCAGTCTATTCTAATAGAATTACTAAAATCACAAGTGATGTTTAGCAATTCCATAAGATGGGAGCGACTGAGGCGAATAATTTGAGATCATCCATATAGAAAAGGTGGTCACTTTGTACCTCCTTTCCGAAGCTGAAATCCCTCCCGGAGTCCTCCAGTAAGGTACTGAGAGGGTTCAGGAGAGGCAAAACCAGATTGACTCAAACAATCGCCCTGGAAGATACCCTTCTTATCCTTATGTGGTTCTCCGCAGCCGTCATCCGCTCGCCTAGATGACAAAGGATCAGGCCCACTGCCCCATACACTGCCCGAGGAAGTCTCGAACTGTACAGTCAACCTTGTACAGCTCGAGGACCCTTAAGCCATGTATGAGGCACCGAGTCGAATGCCTTTTGTAGTCTATCCAGGCGGCGGAGAGGTTCCGACGGTTACGTTTAACCACCTTGCCAACGACCGCGTCAATGAGGAGTGGTTCCTTGGTTCCACGACCATTTTCGACATCCATTTTGAGCGCGCGACATCACCTGATTTGCGTTCAGGTGACGAGTGATTCTCGCGCTCAAAATGGATGTTAGTGTCTTGTATATGGTAGGTAGACAGGTTATGGGCGGTATTTGCTCGGGTCTGTGGAATCCTGGTCTTTAGGAACCAAATGAGTGATCCCAGTAGTGAAGAGGCTCGGGAGCACTTTTGGTCGAGAGCCTCTTGAAACTGTCGGGCGAGCACAGCGTGACACACCACGAACCCTTCAGCCAGTAGTAATACAGTCCGTCGAGTCCCGGACTTTTCCAGTTCGGGGCCCTACGCACCGCCTCAGCTACGTCATCCGGCGTTATGATGACGGGGTCTATGGGCATAACACTCGCACACCGACTCGCCACAACTTCCGTCCAAGGGCCCTCGCTGTGGTTTACGGGCTCTGACCACAGGCCGCGCCAGAATGCGATAGTGTCGGCCTGATTTGGTGCTGAGCCCGTTCCACGTACCATCGGCCGCTCCAATGATTCATAGAGCCTCTTCTGATCACTCTGGAAAGACGATTCTGGTTGAACGTGTCGACCTCTCGGTATCGCAGAATCCGCTTCCCCAAGCAGCGATCTCTCTGCTTCAGGTGTCGTCATGCGCTCCGTCGTTTTTGCAGTTATATCCGGCTGAGACAAACTGATATTTGTCCCAGCAAACGCCATCCTGACGGTGCACACCTCGGTCTATTATTGCCTGACCTGAAGCTTATCAGTCTGCCGATGAGGGCTCTCGTTTTGCGATACGGTCCTCAATCCTTCTTCGCCAGGCTGATAGCGCTATTTTGCTCCAGTAGCACGTCCAGACGTGGAAGTTGGCACCCAATACGGCAAACTGCCAATGCGGCGCCAAAGAGTATTGAGTCCGTATCCAGGTCCCGGCTGGTTTCAAAAGGTTGCCAGCAATGGGTTCAGGCCGTCACGACATCCGATTCCGCTTTGCTTAGGGTTATGTGGAGTCGCAGTCGATTTTCGAGAGGCGTACAGCGCGTTTCCACAATCGCCTCCTCCATTTACTCCTCATCTGCTCTAGTTTTGGGTGACCATTCCATCATCGCCTGAATCAACCAGCGGAAGATCCATGGCGGCTTCCACATATGGCTGCTGGTCCTGGCCAGGAGCTGCATCCCCAGCTATAGCTGGTTCATTCGATGAGGGAACAGCCTCACGCCGTATTATTATTATTATTATTATATTAGCTGTTCCCGCGACTTCGTTAGGAATTAATACATTTGTTTTAAGTGGTGATGATTTATTTGTACTTTTAATTGTCACAAAGATCTAGAAAGACACTAATCTGGATAAAAACATTCACTGAGTTAGTCAATCAGACAAACTGACGAACAAAAACACGAACCAAGAAACGAATCGGGCAAACTGTATGGTTGTGTTTCATATTTTATCTGTTTATTATGCCTATATTATATATCATTTTAACTGTTTTTTTGTACGCTCTTAGAACGAAAAGGAATCTTTTTTGGAAACTATTCAGGAAACATATTAGCAATTATAATAATATACTAACGATCCACCCTAGCTTTGCCTGGGTATAATCTATAAATATGCCCGACGTGATGACCTTTGACGCTGCTAAGCACCAATGTTTGTTTATGTTAAGTTATTAATATTGTAATATAATATATAAACTGAAATAAAAAAGTTGTTGATAATAATAAACTTTTAAAACTTAATAGCTTAACGTAAGTAAAACTAATCACCAAATCGCCGATAAATTGTTGGTAACGTGCCCAGAAAACTGGTTAAGTTGCCTCCTTGTACATATAAATGAAATTATAGACATTTTGCTTCCATTTCGTATCCCAGTGATGAACACGCCTTCCTTCGTAGCTCTTGGGATAAGATACTTACAACGTCATCTCCGGCTGAGTTGGCGTCACGGATTCTCTTTTGCTGTCACTAAAATATTTAACACTATGATATTTATCAGTATTTTAAATCATTAACAAAGCAAGCTCCAATAATTTTACAGTAGCCTAATGGTAGGGTGAGGACCGCGTACTCAAAAGTTTTGAGTTTTAAATTCCGCCATTCTACTATACTGTGAAGAACCACTCCTATCACAAGCATTTTAAGCTTATCTGGAGTGGCTTACTAGAATATTAGTAATATTAATATCATTGATAGTATTTCTTTTAACAAAACGGAAAATATTTAAGCGAATTTAAATTACAAATAATAAATTAAAAAATAAATAAAATGCATTGCAAATTTTTAAACACATTTGAATAAGTAAGTAAAGATACTTAAAGAAAACTTGTATCTAAAAACTTACATTCGTCATTTGGTGGAAAGTTAAAGGGGGATAAATGAACTCATCACAGCAAGGAAATGAAGGGCGATCGAGCAAACGATCAGGCATTAAATAAGTGTTTGCGGTTCTTAAGTGCCTTTTGAAGATTTCTTAAACGCTTCGATTTGCTATGGTGTAGGAAGAGAGGGTGAAGCGATTGGAAATATTAGGTAACTAACAAAACTTTATTTTTAATAGTCGATGATTTCTTACATTTGCCATCTATGAGCTTTTGTATACAAATGTCAACGGAATATATCCCCAATATATCCCTAATATATTCCATGGTAGCTTGAAGTCTAAGTGCTCGTCGTAAATTTCATAGAACGAAAGGGACCCTGGTTCGTTCCCCGACAGGTTCAATGAAATAGTTAATTGCTATTTTAAGTTTTGATTTACCACGGGCTCAACGGTAAAAAAAACATCGAAATGAAACCTGCATTCTGAAGTACGCCAACACGCAATGGAGCAAGCAGCGCGGCAAACTCAATACTTCATAACGTTCTCATAAATTATTCATGTGCCCAATAGTGCGAAATACAAGAGAAACTATTGGAAGCTCTTATGATTCTCACAGAACAAAATGGTGTGTTGGATTATGTTGCGTCTCTGCCCCACGGTAGTTTTACTAAATTGAAATTAAATATATTTATTTCTTTGAACTGAGGTACTAGAAACGCTATTAAAAATTACAATGTTCCGTGGCTGAAAATGCTGGAGCAATTTGCGACATTAACTTTAAAGTACTGGAGACTGATTTTTTATTATAAGACTTCTGTCTGTAATGAAACCTTAAGAATGAATAATTTATTCTTAAATAAAGATAATGATGTTTGTATTATATTAAAACTTTTAATCTTTTCGTTTATTTATATAACATAGCTTTATATTTATGTTACATAGTTTCTCTGCGTGATAGACTTCGTAATAAGGATATCCGTAGTAGAACCAGAATTACAAAGCAAGGGGCCAGCCATATGGCTCCAAGAACCGACAACTGATGGGGAAGAAAGGTTCTCGAATGGCAGCATCGTACTGGTAAGAAAAGAGTAAGGTGGCTCCTATTAGATGAAGTGACAACCTGGTAAAAGATGTACGAAGTCGATGAATGAAGATGGCTCAGGACCGTGCTTTGTGGCATTCCTTTGGGGCGACTTATGTTGTGTTGTGTATGTATGATTATGATTCATCATATAATCATGAATGTATTATGTAAAAAAAGATTTTTATTATTTAAAAAATCTTTTTTAGTTCTAGTTCAAAACTAAATAAATATATTCTAGTATATAGGTCACATATGTATCACATACGGCCTATATATGTCCGAATGTTGGGCACATGCCTGAAAAAAATTGTGTATTTATAATTTTTGAATAGTTATATTTTTTTTTTATTGTGCCTCGTATATTTTCTCCAAACATGCTCATGTTCCATCATCGATGTTTCTCGTAAATTACTGTCGGAATTTCCATAAAGGCCCGGTTTACAATTACCGTTACTCACTGTTACTGGCAAGTACGAACCGCCATGTATTAAATTGTCTCTCGGATTTATTGCACCTAAGGCTGCCCTTCTACCAGAGATGTGCGAGGATGCGTAGCGAGGGATGTGTTTGTTAAGAACCAATAGAATCACTTCATGTACCCACTCGCTCAGCGCAGCTCTGGTGGAAACGACTCAACGAAGCGAGGTTATTGTATATTCAAAACAAGGGAAGGATGTGTGCGAAGGAAGGACGCAAGAAGCAGCGGGCAGTAGCGCGCGCGCTCCGCCCGGAGCCTGTTTCAAATCTCCTGGTTTGTTTCTCTCTGTCGCCTCTCACGACACCCACGGGTCGCTATGGGGAAGTAGATATTCTTACACCGCCACTTCCCGATCCCTTTGATCAGCACTGGAGCTTTTTTTATATATAAAATAAGGATGACAAACGAGCACACATGCACTACTGTTTTCCGGTCTGAAGGATGAAGAGAGCAAGTGTAATTGCAGGCTGCGAGACATTCCATCTTAATCCTCGGTTGGGACAACTCATCACTAGCCTTCTTTATTTAATGTTAGTTGCACGTGCCCATGTACTGCAGTAGCCACTTACTACCAGGTGGACTATTAGTTTGGTTGTCACTTCAATTTTATTAAAAAATATGCTGGACATAAAAAAATCGAAGTGGGGTGTTAAGTTACGTTAGGCGAGACTTGTGTGTCCTTATGCGATACGTTATCACGCATCTGCATTTTGATTCTTATTCCCCTGAGAACTAAAATAGAATGCCTTGTTTCCAGTAAAAAGGGTCTCCGTCTCCGTTCTCTTCACTCACCATACGAGACAGTTGCATTAAGCTGTTTTTTACGCTGGTATTCTGTGAGAGGGTGTTCTACCACGGTTGAGTCGATCCATTCGTGCTACAACCATAATAGCGTGACTGTACTACGTTAAAATGCTCTGAGATTGTCTATGTGATAAAGCTGATAACTAAAATATTTGCAAGGAAACAAGAGAAACTGACATAATCCTGCGAATCAATTACGATCAAATAAATCACCGCTAGTCAAAGGCCAATCCCAAATAACAGAGCATAGCCCAGCCCTATCTTGAGCCTTACACAATTAAATTTCCTTCAACGAAATGGCACACATCGTCAAGTTTGTTACTTGGAAAAGGGAAAGAAACTTTTTTTATTCAATATAGGTTATAATTAACACTTATTGAAAGTTACCCTTATGTTTAATTTACCACTGATTCGGAAAATACCTCTATCCTGGGAAAAACCTGCAAAATAGCCAGCGGAGAGATTTTTTTTCCCTTGGGTAATGAATAAAGGGTAGTAAATAAAAATTCCACTTTGTTTACGATTTGTTCCCAAATAAAGTTCTAAAACGAAATTAAAATCAAATAAACAGCCTTTACGCAATAATCGTTGGAGTGAAAGAGAATCCTATCAAACAAACTCATTAAAGGGAGAAAAGAAAAATAATAAAAGAGAACATAGGCCATTATATAAATAATGCCCTTTGTCGAAATCCCATTGTGTTACCGCGTTGATTACACTTAGTCCATTTGAACAAAGCACGGCAAACTTTAATAGCGGGATTAAAATTATATCTTTTATGCCTCGGTTGTAGTGATAAGGTTTAGCGGTTGTTACTGTACTAGTAACGCTACCACATATGACCCCGTGGCTGTCGTAAGAGGTGACTGAGAGAAACTACCAACCCGTCTGCGAGACAATCTATGGAGGAGGATGTTCAGCATTGTACTTTTTATAGTCTGTAATAAAATGATGAAATAATGATGATGATGGAGACGTAGCTCAGAGGCTAAGCACTCACCGCAAATCCATAATACCCTAGAATCCCAGATCGATCACTGCCGTCACCAAAATATTGCTGATTTCAATTATAAGTGCTGATTTACCTCGTATTCAGTGGTGAAGGAAAACACTCTGGGGAAACATACATGTCTGTGAATCCAGTCTGTGAAGTCCACCAAAACTCATTGCAGCACCAAGGCGGATTAGTTCCTCTATAACTCCTTCAAAAATAAAGGAGGCCTGTGCCCAACATTCGGAATTGTTGTACTAGTTTGAACTAGAACTAAGAAAGATTTTTAAATAATAAAAAATCTTTTTTTACATAATACAATGATTATATGATGAATCATAATCATACACACACAACACAACATAGGCCGCCCCAAAGGAATGCCACAAAGCACGGTCCTCTCTCCTAATCTCTCCATCATATCAATAGAGAGCCACCTTACTCTTTTCTTACCAGTACGATGCTGCCATTCGAGAACCTTTCTTCCCCATCAGTTGTCGGTTCTTGGAGCCATATGGCTGGCACCTTGCTTTGTCATTCTGGTTTTACTATGGATATCCTTATTACGAAGTCTATCACGCAGAGAAACTATGTAACATAAATATAAAGCTATGTTATATAAATAAACGAAACGATTAAAAGTTTTAATATAATACAAAAATCATTATCTTTATTTAAGAATAAATTATTCATTCTTAAGGTTTCATTACAGACAGAAGTCTTATAATAAAAAATCAGTCTCCAGTACTTAAAAGTTAATGTCGCAAACTGCTCCAGCATTTTCAGCCACGGAACATTGTAATTTTTAATAGCGTTTCTAGTACCTCAGTTCAAAGAAATAAATATATTTAATTTCAACTTAGTAAAACTACCGTGCGGTGGAGACGCAACATAATCCAATAGTTCCTCTTGTATTTCGCACTATTGGGCACATGAGTAATTAATGAGAACGTTATGAAGTATTGAGTTTGCCGCGCTGCTTGCTCCATTGCGTGTTGGCATACTTTAGAATGCAGGTTTCATTTCGATGTTTTTTTTACCGTTGAGCCCGTGGTAAATTCAAACTTAAAATAGCAATTAAATATTTCATTAAATCCGTCGGGGAACGAACCAGGGTTCCTTTCCTTCTATAACATTTACGACGAGCACTTAGACTTCAAGCTACCACGGAATATATTAGGGATATATTGGTGATATATTCCGTTGATATGTGTATACAATAGCTCATAGATGGCAAATGTAAGAAATCATCGACTATTAAAAATAAAGTTTTGTTGATTACATAATATCTCCAATCGCTTCACCCTCTTTTCCTACACCATAGCAAATCGAAGTTTAAGAAATCAAGGCACTTAAGAACCGCAAACACTTATTAAATGTCTGATCGTTTGCTCGATCGCCCTTCATTTCTGGTGATGAGTTCATTTATCCCCTTAACTTTCCACCAAATGACGAATGTGTTTTAGATACAAGTTTTCATATCTTTATTTACTTATTCAAATGTGTTTAAAAAGTTGCAATGCATTTTATTTATTTTTTAATTTAATATTTGTAATTTAAATTCGCTCACATATTTTCCGTGTTCAGACCGCTAACATATTATGTTATTGTATTCGAGATGCTTACACAAGGACAGTAATGTTTTATGTATTATCCATACTCCATACTTTACTAATATTATAAATGCGAAAGTGTGTTTGTTTGTTTGTTTGTTTGTCCTTCTTTCACGTCGCAACAGAGCGTCGGCATGGCATGATTTTTTGTATGGGGATAGTTCGGTGGCTGTAGAGTGACATAGGCTATTTTTTTCCGCGGAAAAACATCTCATTCCCGTGGGAAAATCGAATATGTTGCACAAGTTTGTCCTTCTTTCACGTCGCAACAGAGCGTCGGCATGGCATGATTATTTGTATGGGGATAGTTCATGGCTGTAGAGTGACATAGGCTACTTTTTTCAGCGGAAAAACATATCATTCCCGTGGAAAAATCGAATATGTTGCAAAATTAAATTCAGCTAGGTGGCGCCACAGTGATTCTACAAGACGGACGACGGTACGATGGACGAATACAGAAGGTCAGAATATCTGCATTATTATGTCTTTTTACCAAAATTAAGATAAAAAATATATGGATCTGTATTTTTCCATGCAGGACCGGGAAGAGAGCGATAAAAAACATAAAATTCACCAGCTGATTTTCTTCAAACGTTTTGGTGCATCGTAATTCACAGAATAGGCGACAACCTCGCAGACGATATTAAGTAATCCGTTGATAGAGCATCACTACCTACCCCGCAAGGGTTACAGGCGTGATTATAAGTATGGATCAGAAATACTATCACCACCTGTCACGCTTTCACCCTTAACTATTACTTAACAATGGTAGAAACAGTTCTTAGTAAGCCTTATTAATAAGCCTTAGTAATATTTATTGAACGGAAATGAATACAGTTCTTATATGTGGTTATGAATGAATCGGTATTACAATAAGAAAAATTGTGCAAAATTATAAGAAAAATATTTTTTGAGAGTTCTTATTAACTAACGTATACATAAATAATTGATTCCGCTAGATGTCGTTACTAGGTTTTAAACGCGGTAACGAAATGTTTCCTGACATGTACTTAACTCCCGCCGTTGAGCCGCGCGTCAACTTATAGTGCATACGGTACCTATACGCTTAAATTATTTCTATTTTGTAGCTTATTCGACTACCTGCTTTCGATTTCGGTTGTTTGTTATTTGCTTTGTGATTTGGTTAATGTTGAATGGATTTATATTGGCTTTCATTTTCGGATTTGTGTATTTTCTTGGATCGGTTTTGTTGATTTGGTTGGTAATCCTTTATACATATTTAGACTCTGGCTTTGATTTTGGATTTTGTTTATTTAGAATCCTGAATTGGTTTTCGTTGTTTTAGGTTGTTTAACAATATTTCAAAGGAATATTAATAGTATAGATTGTGTATACGGTACCTATACACTTACTTCTTTTTTCGTTGGTTATATTTATATTGACTACTGCTTTCGATTTCAGTTTTCTGCGATTTGTTTTGTGATTTGTTAAGTTGATTCGATTTTTTGGCTATCGTTTTGGATTCTTTTGTGTCTTGAATTGGTTTTGTTGTTTTGATTTTAAAAAATATTTAAAAGGGATATTTATTCCTTTTAGATATTTTGGATTTGCTTTTAAAAAAATATTTAAAAGGAAATTTAATTCCTTTTAGGTATTTTAACATTTTTTTATAAATAGGTTTTTTCTTACTTCGTAATGCCTCGCAAACGTAAGTCCAGCCTTTCAAGAGTATCTTCTCAAAGACAAGCGAAAAGATTAGCTCGATCGCTAGAATCTTTAGAAGATGCTGAACTGAGAAGGCAAGAACAAGCAGAGCGTCAGGCTGCTTTTAGAGCATCTGAGACACCTTCTCAACGTCAACAAAGGCGTCTTGAACAGACAGAGCGTCAGGCTGCTTTAAGAGCTTCCGAAACACCTTCTCAATGTCAGGAAAGGCGTCTTGAACAGGCAGAGCGTCAAGCTACTTTAAGAGCTACTGAAATACCTGATCAAAGTCAGCAAAGGCGTCTTGAACAGGCAGAGCGTCAATCTACTTTAAGAGCTACTGAAACACCTGCTCAAAGTCAGCAAAGGCTATTCGAACAAGCGGAACGTCAGGCCGCCTTAAGAGCCGCGGAACACCTGATGAAACTCAACACAGACTCATTGAGCAAGCTGAACGTCAATCTACTAAGGGCATCTGAAACACCAGAACAGACACAGGCGCGAAGAGATGCAAATGCACAACTCCAAGCTGAACGTCGACAAAATTTTCAAAAAACAATTGGTCCGTTTTTAATGACGCAGCATTCAATTATGATCCGTTGATTGATTATAAAAATCACAGGTTAGTTGTTATCGGACTGATGGACAAGGCGTGTCGATTTTGCAGCGCTTTAAAATGGAAAGATGAGACCGCAGGCATGTGTTCCAATGGCAAAGTGTCTCTTCCGTTACTTGGGGAACCAGAAGAACCTTGAAAACTCTTTTTTATATGATGCTAATGAGTCACGGCGCTTTTTAAACAGAATCCGGAAATATAACTCATGCTTTCAAATGACGTCCTTCGAGTTGACTGGAAATAATAATGCCGGGATATTCGCCTATATTTACGGTGGGGCAAATTTATCATAGAATAGGTTCACTTTTTCCAGCTGAAAACGAAAAGCATAAATTTTACAAGTATATTTTATGGGTGACGAAGAAATTGAGGTAGACCGTCGCTGCCAATTTATCCAGGAGTTGAGAGAGACACAGTGTTCAAAATTCAAAGATTCTTGCATGAACGTAACATTTAGTCAAAACATTTAAAACTGCTTTAGAAAACCTACCTGAAGAGGATTATAATGTATTATAGCGCCTTTGATAAACGAAATAGCAGCCGTAATTAGTGGTGATCAATTTTCTTCACGAGACATTGTCTGCGAGAACGTGATGATACGTTGCAACGGGTAGTCGATACACACAAGTTTTATGACGCCTGCAATACCCATTGATTTATTGCAAAGGACAAGAGGGTTATCATTTTCAAACCTCATTAACCCGGCACAAAGGAGCCTACTCCGAACAAAAAGTATCATGTATGGATTTTATGCGTATCATATGATGTTGCGAGAAATGATTTTAACCCTTAGCCCGGTGTAGTATCATCATATTTGGTAGACATGTATGTGAAGGTAGAAAGTGAACGTCTCCGTTATATATCTTTAAATCAAAAAAAGCTGCGCGTTGAGAATTATATAAATTAACAAGATGCAGTTTCTAGCGACACCAATGTAAACCCCAGAGATTTAGGTAAAATGGTAATTCTGCCCTCATCATTCGTTAACAGTCCCCGCTATCTACATGAGTACACACAAGACGCATTCGCCTATGTACGAACTTACGGAAGATCTGATCTTTTTGTTACTTTTACTTGCAATCCCACATGAAAAGAAATAACCGAGGAGCTAATGCCGGGCCAAAAAAGTACTGACAGACACGATTTAGTTGCTAGAGTATTTAGATTGATTTAGAGAATTTGAATTACAGCGGAGCTTCTGAAAGCGGGTGGAAAACCGGTACTTGAAGTCCTTCAGAAGCTCTTTAATTCCGTCCTCCATGGTGGCATTACACCGGAGGCGTGGAGCAGAAGTGCGGTAGTCTTGTTCTTCAAGAAAGGCGACAACGCTCTCTTGAAGAACTAGAGACCGATTTCCCTTCTGAGCCGCGTCTACGTGCTGTTTTCGAGAGTCATTACGAATCGTCTCGCACGCAGACTCGACGACTTCCAGCCTCCCGAACAAGAGCCTGGTGCTTAGCACCATAGACCACATACATACCATTCGGCAAATTGTACAGAAGTCCGAAGAGTACAATTTGCCACCATGTCTGCATATGTGGACTAGAGAAAGCCTTGATTCCGTCGAAATTTGGTGCTGCAACCTTCAGCGGTGCCAAGTTGATTGTCGGTATATCGAAGTGCTGAAGTGCTTGTACAGTAGGGCTACGATGGCTATCCGAGTACAGAACCAGAGTACGAAACCTATCCCACTGCAGAGAGGTGTAAGACAGGGTGACGTTATATCCCGAACCTTCACCGCTGCATTGGAAGACGTTTTCAAGCTTCTGACTGGAAAGGATACGGTATTAACATCAATGGCGAGTACATCACTCACCTTCGATTTGCCGACGATAGTCATTATGGCAGAATCGCTGGAGGACCTAAGCACTATGCTCATCGACCTCAATAGTGCCTCCCAACGGATAGGTTTTAAGATGAACATGGACAAAACAAAGATCATGTTTAATGTCCATGTCAAACCTATGCTGGTAGTTGTGGGAGCACTAAGCTCGAAGTTGTTGACGAGTATGTTTACCTGGGACAATAGTCCGACTAGGTAAGTCCAACTTCGACCGTGAGGTCAATCGACGGATTCAACTCGGCTGGCAGCGTTCAGGAGATTACGACCCATCTTCTTCGTCAGGCATACCTCAAAACCTCAAAACTAAGTTGTACAACTAGTGCGTGTTGCCAGTGATGACATATGGAACTGAGACGTGGTCC
Source organism: Parnassius orleans (assembly GCA_029286625.1). Taxonomy (NCBI): domain Eukaryota; kingdom Metazoa; phylum Arthropoda; class Insecta; order Lepidoptera; family Papilionidae; genus Parnassius; species Parnassius orleans. The sequence goes on from JAGSMP010001576.1 coordinate 33,099, forward strand.
TTCACTGCTGGCCGTATGAGAAGCTCAAGGTCGCTCAGCGAGCTATGGAGAGGGCTATGCGGAGTTTCTCTGCGTGATAAACTTGAAATGAGGATATCCGCAGTCGAACCAGAGTAACCGACATAGCCCAAAGGATTAGTAAGCTGAAGTGGCAATGGGCCGGCCATATAGCTCGAAGAACCGACAACCGATGGGGAAAAAGGTTCTCGAGTGGCGGCCTCACCGGCGGACGAAGTGTAGGGCGTCCCCACTAGATGGAGTGACGACCTGGTGTAAGACATGGCAGTCGATGGACGGTGGCCCAGGACCTGTTTTGTGGCATTCCTTGGGGGAGGCCTATGTTCAGCAGTGGACTTGTGAAGGGCTGTAATGAATGAATGAATTCTGATTTAATTACTAGAGAAATAAAGAATCCGGTATCCGTGGAGATATTTCGTTGTTATTGCACGGAGAAATTCATGGCTTCCTCAGCAAAGCCGTGAATGAAGGAAATAAAATTTGAGAAGGTAGTTTGATTAAATTAAAAGATTGTTGAAGACGACCGATTTATATTATAACGGGACATCTTAAGATTAATTCGAGAAATAGTTATGTATTAAGGATATCATAACAACATATCTGTATCTACAACATATCTGTATAACATATCTATATAACAAGGTATCTGTAGTCTATTTTGTTTGCAGTTGGTTGCAGGTGTCCACGAGCTGATGCATCCACTTACCATCAAGTGGACTGTAAGTTTGTCAATTTAAATTTATAAAAAATATTTTATTCGGAAGTAGGCTGAACGTTTTAAGGGTTCCGTGTTTCAAAAGGAAAAAACGGAATCTTTGTAGGATCTCTTTGAGTATCTGTGTCTAATAATTCGATACTCGAAAAGTCATTCATCAAAACATACAGAAGATAAGATCTTATTTAATTTTACCTGTAGTCATGCAATAAATATTTTTGATTTTATTTGATTGATAGGGTACTTCCTGTTAACTAGAATCATGAAATTTAGAAAGAAGAAAAGTCTCACAAGGGCTCACAGCAAAAGGAAAGGAAAAATCCGAAAATCTTTAGTTGTTTAGTTGAATTAAGGGTCAAACTTACATTTGCAGTTTGAGTATCGATCATATTTAAACCGATGTATGGAGAACATTTTTTTTACTGCAAAGTTAAGTTTGTTCTTTAATCCGAATTACCTTTTTATTAGAACAATATCTACTTCCCTAAATGAGCATATACGGAACCCTTAGCTTACGTGCCCTATTTTCACTTATGGAATTAAATTATTCAATGAAATTTAATAATGTCCGGGCTTTTTTTTTCAATTTACCACTGAGTCGGAAAATATGTCTGTTTCGGGTCTTTCTCCACCAAAGACCTCGGCATTTTTTTCCAGAGTACCATAAAATAAAATAAAAGTTATATTCTTAAATCCACTACAGTTTTATGTGTTATGGGATCTTAAGCTTAAAATATTTTTTTTATATTTTCAGAGTAACAATTAAAAAATTAAAACAGTCCAACGGTAAAGTAGATTACAGTAATCACCTACCAGGTGACTACTGTAATCTACTTTGTTTGAAGCTACAGCCGCATCACCCCTGATGACTAATAAAAAATGCCTCATAACTCCAAATCAACTTTAAAAATATACACACAATGACATATCCGTCGATTGTTTTGTCATAGCTTAAAGTTCTGTACTTACTGTCGAGTTTCGATATAACTTATTTAATTAGTATTCTGCAAATTAGAAGGGAGGCATGCGACAATTGGAACAGGGCCCGCTTTAATTTTTTGTTAATCGCTATTTAAGTCACGGAGTTATGCGCATCGACGTGTCGTTTGAAGTAAACGGGTTTTAAAGTTTAATTTCAACATAGCGAGAAATCTTGGCAAAGGATATCTAAAAATTCTGTTTAGTTAGTGCTTTTTTGTGTTCTATAGTTTAATTAATTTTAACTTATAAATGGCCGTTTTTAAGAAGAAATAATTAACACCGAATGTTTTATTCGAACTCACAACATCTTTCAAATCTAGGAATAGAACATTGATAAAATACTTTAACATTCACATTGCACAACCTGCTAGTAAACGTCCGTAAAAATAGAACATTAAATTGAAATTGTCTGCTCATTTCTTTTAGACTGTTGTCGACGAGTGAATTTTCAATATACTGAAGTGCTAGAAGAACTTCAAAAATGAAATATTTTTTATTTGGTTGCAATAATCATTATTATATCGACAGAACAGAAGTGGTTGACCAAATGTCTCGTCAGGTGGGTATCAAAAAATTAACACGAGGAACTCTCATATGGACTTTTTGTTCCCCGATTAATAAGTTTATAACTCACTAAGATTGTTATTTCACCGAAATGCTAAGTATTCACAAAGAAAACGCAGCCAGCGTTATGGCATTATACCACGGGAAGTAATAGAAACCAATTCTTATAGAGCCATACTATTACAGCAGCCTATATATAACTGCAACCAACTTCAAACGAATAAGGCTAAAAAGCTAGGCGTGCTTTGTAGAGCGGGACAGTTTTTCATGCCGGCATACCGCTTACAATTTTATAACGCGGAAGTTTGGCCTCTCATGGAATACTGTTTTCATCTCTGGGCCGAGTCACCCCCATGCCAGCTCCTTCCACTTGATCGCATCCAGCGCAGAGCGGCTACAATTGTCACTCACTGGCGCTACGAAGCGTTGTTGCATTATTTTGCATATTCTATTTCATCTAACACGGGGAGTGCTCAGTGGAATTGTTCGGATTAATTTCAATCGCTGAATTTCACTATCGCATATCGCGATAAAACTCGCGATACCATCCATATCATCTGAATGATTGGTGGTTCACTACTGTGCGATTCACTAGAACTTTTCTTTCTCGCACAACTTCCTTGTGGTCACTACCACCAGCAATTTTTTCGGACCGATACGACTTAGGGACCTTCAAGAAAAGAGCCTACCATTTTTAAAATGCTGCAATTTCCCCGGTGTTGCAGTTATTCATGGGCAGCGGTAGTCACTTACCATCAGATGAGCCGCATGCTCGTTTTCCCCCTCGTAAATAAAAAAAAACAGATGAGTTATCACGTCTGAGGACTAAGACATAATGTCTCATAGCCTGTAATTATACTGGCTTACCAGGAACACAACAGTTCATGCCAACTAAAATACTTAAAAAGCCAAATTTCACAGAATATTGATCGGAAGAAGCATCAGCAGTGCATGTGACAAGTACGAAGAAATCTTCCAAGTGATGTGAAATATGGCGCATTTCCGGTAAAGTCTACAGAAAAGGCTGACACAGCATCAGCCTTTTAATTATACAGCTATTATGTGCCCTGAACTAAATGTTTAGCATGACGTTATATAAAATCGGAAAGAAGAAACTATACATAATTAAGTTTATTTAATTAAACCTAATTATGTATAGTTTATTCATTCCGGGAATCGAGTCTCAACGTTTTATGCAATAACGATACACGAAAACCGTAAATAAAAAAGAGAATATTCATTTATATCCTACTAATATCCTACTTTCTACAAATATTATAAATGTGAATGTTTGTGAGGATATATGGATGTTTGTTACTCTTTTACGCAAAAACTACTGAATGGATTCTAATAAAAATTTACAATAATATAGCTCATACATCAGAACAACACATAAGCTAAAATTCATAAAAATATTGTAAATTGGCCAAAATATAATAAATATGAAGTAAGTATGAAATATATCTGTCATCTGTGAGTTATTTTGTGAACACGCATCACCCAAAACCTGTTAACTGATTTGGATGGGACTTTCACTGGCAGATAGCTGATGTTATAAGGAGTAACTTAAGCTACTTTTATTTTAGGGTTCCTCGCAAAAAAGTTCCACGTGAAGTCGCGGGGAACAGCTAGTATACAATAATTACGTATACCAGTGTGAGACTGGTACTTGATTTTATGAAAATAATAATTCACGATTTTTAGATTGGACCTTGCTTATTGTCAAATTTCATGATTCTAGGTCAACGGGAAGTACCCTATAGGTCTGAATCAGTGTAATAGCGAGTATCAAAATATGCGCCATAATTGGCCGCATCTTTCAACTGCGTTGACTGTGTAAGCTTTAATTTTTATAATTTTAAGGAACCACAGACCTTATTATTTGATACTAATTTCAACACCACACTTCTACTCGTCCTTGAGAAAAAGGTCTTGATTGACGGGCAGACAACAAAGTGATTTTATACTTTCTTAGATACAGAAACCTGAAAATGAAATAATTAAGAAATATCTTTTGGTCCTTGTCACATCATGTAGCAAGAAAAGAATCCATTTTTATTGTGGACACACGAAGGATAAAGATCGTTCGATGTTTTTATTTAACAAATGTGAAATCCAAATTATATAATTGCGCTTTTAGCTAGTCTCCCAAACCTTCCTAAATAAAACAATGTGTATATCGCAAAATACATTAGAGAAAAATGTCACAAGGAATTCAAATGAAGAGAGTTTCATAGAAAATCTTTGAAGCAAACATTTTCCCCTCGGACGTTTTGTAAGTAATGGGAGAAATTTGTCACGAAGTATTTATTTCTTTTATAAAATTCGTACAGAAGTTATGATAAATGTTTATTGTCTGATGAGTGACTCTTTAGTAAAAACAAAAATGTGTAACAAAAATTATTTATTTCAAGAAACTGTGCAATTAATTCAAATAATGTCTTAATTTAAAATAGTCTACAATAACAGGCACCTGAACTAGGATAAACCTCTATATCAGGTGTATGTGCTGATAGATACATTTTCAAATATTTTCTGTTTCTTATATAAAATGAATAACATACTAACTAATTAGGGTTTTTGGTAAAATATTTTATCATTATTTTATCATTAATTAACTTAAAACAATCAGCAACTTTTCCGTGTCATCGTATGATAAATTTTGTAACCATGTCCGAATTACATTTTTACAATCTGCCATTTTTAATGGATATATATACAAAATAGCATTGACTTGATTATACAGAAAAGGGCCAAGGAATGTAAAAATTTATGCATGAAATAATGCCTTATTGGCTTAGTGGTTAGTAGGCCAAGCCGTGGAAGCTCGATGAAGGTAAGGTAAACTCTATTTATAAGCAATAAAAACACAGATTTAATGTAAGCAGTTGTCAAGTCTGTAGAATTGAATATTGCACACCTCAACAGGAAGGTTTCCTGTTAGACGTGCAATATTTCGAAGATAGAAGTCCGCAAAGACGAATTTTCAGCGCGCCAAACACTTCCTAGATAGTAGGAGGACTGAGCTCAGCTTTGCGATGTACAGAGGCTGTAACTTTAACTTAACTCTAACTTTATTCCAGTACGGGTGACAAACGAGCCTAGAATTTATCGAATGGTACGAAGATACTCTGGCCCCTAATGTGGATTTAGAATCAAATTAGTTGTTGAGCTAACAAAGTGCGCTTTATTTTATTTATTTATTATTTAAGAAAAAATAAATATATATATACAAAAACATTACAAATACAGCTACTCGTACAAAATCCTATTAAGGTTTAACCGCAGCTGTTTGTTTGCTGATAGATAGATGGCTCAGGACAGTAGATTTTTTATAGAGTATTAATGAAGGAATGAAAAAAATTCTTATATTATTCCATCTTACTATTTCTTATATTTACGTAAATACTAGAGTAAGATTCAGAGATATCCGGTTACTGAAAGAAACTTTATTTTGACATAGACCATAGACGCACACAACAATTTACAAATTATCACTAAAAGGTACGTAGACTTCATAAATTTGTCTTTGTACATCAAAGGCATGCCAAAAATGGACATTACTCAGCACGTGTTCTAGTGAAACCACAACGCTGATTTTCAGTGATGACCAAAAATCTTAGAGAATAAATAAATATAGAGAGATTTTCACCGAAGGAAAAATAAAATCAAGCAATTCTTCACTAGGAACCAAGCCGGGAAGGTGTGGCCGTCAGGTATGCCCTTACTTTCCTGGAAATAATACAATCATTCACACATCAATTATTGTTTTAAAATTTTGGCCATTGGTGAAGTACGGTACTATAGACGTTTTCTTAACATCAGGTCAGAAGTTGAGACAAGAAAATAATGACTAAATTTTTTACCGCGTACAACAGTTTGTGGATAATTACAAGGGACAAAAGAAAATAACTCAAATAAATGTTGACTGTCCAAGCCGACGAAACAATTATCGATGAAAAGTGACAAGAAATAAAGCTAAAAAACTGTCTTGTAAAAAACATCAGCAAGTCTTAAAAATAATACTGGATTTGCATTTCGGTATTACTTGCCCTGGTTTCAATTTTGAGTTCTAATTTCTCTGTTTAGTTCATTGTTTGATCCGAAATTTAGCTTGAACCTTATAATGTCTGGTTCTACGACGTCAATACGCCTGTCAAACGTGACGATTAAGATTAATTCACTCAACACCGGAAGAGACCCATGTTCAGCAGTTGATTTTTATGGACCAATATAGAAGTCCTGTAGCATCTAAATTCTTACAATACGTAATAGGGCCTCCGTTTTTCAATTCACTACTTGTCAATGACAGCGGCTCCGAGGTTTTTAAAGCGATAAAATATATCTTGTAATAATTATTATCTGCCGAGGCTTATTTGTAATAACTATTATGAAAATGTTTTAAAACAATATATAATTTCACAAGAGTATAGGATTATCGAAATATGACTTAATGAACTTAAATTTGATGACACAAAATTATCATTTTTTATATACTCGTTTTGGGGCACCATCACTATGATTGTTTCATTTATCGTGAAGGTGTTTCACATACATAAATTATACAAGGACAAACATCGAGACCAGAAAAAATTATTCGTAGGCCATAAGCATTTTATCCGAGATCCGGGAACTTGAATATCATTGTTTTTTTTTTTGCTATTCTGGTATATTAATTGCCGCGTGGTGGCAATGAGAATCCATTAGCTCATTTCGTCCCGTGGGTTTCGTAAGAGATGACTATGGGATAGGCCAGAGAGGCTCATGGCTTCCACTAGATGGCGTTATTACCATTTCGTTTACATCAGATGTAGAATACTCAGACCGATGACGGGGAGCAGAGTCAAAGGTGCGAGCCGTCTGGTAATGCGATTGTCAATCTGCATGCCATGCTTGTCGTAACAAGGCCTCCTCCATGGGCTGGTAAATAAAAAATATGATGTCTTAAAAGAACCCAACTGTAAAGTTTAGAATCTTAGCTGAAAGAAGCCGTTGTGTAAGATCTTAATTGTTGTTTATATGTATATTTTGATTGTTCCCGTATCTCCTACTGAATCTTGTGGCATAACCGTGACAACTGGAACATGTAGGTACGGAAGATTAAGTGCATCTGTACTGTAATATATATGCACTATAATTGTACTTCTATTCCTATTTAGTCCTAATAAATAAATGAATAAATTATTACGTATCCCGCAGTTAATATATGGATTTATAAAACGGTCAGACTGACTGCCTCGTTAGTCTAGTGGTTGTAAACGTGATTGCCAATCATGAGATTCTACGTTGTTTGGATCCCAGGTCGTAGCAAAATCAGTTATTGAATTTTTCTGTCAAAAAATTAGCAGTAGCAGCCCGGAGTAAGGAAGCAGGCGGTGTTTTTCCCCCGTGCTTCGGAAAGCGCATAAAGCCGTTGGTCCTGCGCCTGATCTCTCTCCGGTCGTTTCGGTTATCCGTCCCATCGGACTATGAGAGTAAAGGAATAGAAGAACTGAATAGGAAGTACACCCTGCACTTGCGCTTGCGCATACAATCGTTCACTATAATCCTATCCTTCGCAGATGGCTAGTTTCCGTTGAGACACAAGCTAGTTGATGATGATTGGACGCTGATAATGTCCTTTAGACAAGTGTACGAAAGCACAGGTACACTTTTCATTCCACTGTCATAGCCCTATAGGACGGAAATCCGACACGACTGGAGAGAAATCAGGCGAAGTTTCAACGACTTTACGCGCTCTACGCTTACTCCTGACGGCAACGACTTTACGCGCTCTACGCTTAATCCTGTTGGCGACACGGAAACAAACCAGGAGACGTGAAGCATGTTTCTTAAAAACAACTAGTATAAGACGTTGTAATTTAAAACCTTAAAACATAATTCAATTAAAGAAAAATACAACATGTTTAAGTATAATATATTTTTATTATGCTGACTGCCTCTTCAGTCTACTGGTTGTAAGTGCAACTGTTGATCGTGAGCAAATCCAGGGTCGGATCAAAATCTTCGGTTTTTTCTGTCACGAAATTGCACACACACTCGTGCACTTAAAGCCTGTCCTGCGTAGAAGGTATTGAAGATTGAGTTTCTGTTGTGACTGGCTGACGTGGCCAAAATTCGGTCTATTGAACATTAGTATCATACGTATATCATTTACCAATGCTTATTTTCGTTTTTTTGTTCTGCTATTACTTAAAAAGTATCTCTATCCAACCAATAAGCCCAATGTGTTTTTTTAAAGTGAAATACTTTACAGTTATATCAATTAAAAAAAACAGTTTTTTATAAAATGCTTTCATAAAAAAAAATTATTTTAAATATTTTAATCAGTTTTGCAGAAAATTTTATAATTAAAACATATTTTTTGTGTAGATTAAATTTCTATTAATTTCGTAAATATTAAGTCCAAAATTAAATCGTTTTACATTTTTCTTTTCATTTTTTGTACAAGGTTTTTGATTTGAATGATAATTCTTGCTGTTATATTATATCAAAGAAATCTATTTCTAGGCAAAAGTCTCGTAGAGCAACTAATAAATTCTAACAAAAATTTGTAAATAACGAACTATAATAACCAGATTTTAAAATAGAAATAGAAACTTTTTATTCGATATAGATAATAAATAATAGAATATATTTTATTCTTATTGAAAGTCGTTACTTTACCACTGGTTCGGAAAAAACCTCTGTCCTGGGAAGAACGAGCAAGACCTCAGGGACTTATTTTTAAAAATAAATTTTACAATATGGTTACAAACTATTTACAAAATTTATTTTAGAAACAGTTTGGAAGCGATCACCTGTTCCCAGGGGTTATTATCAACTATGTATTCATTTATATTATAATAACCCTTTTATACAATTTTGTTTAATTAAATATTTAAACTTGGTAATAGAAAGACCTTGTATATTTTCTGGGACTTTGTTACTTTTACTCTGTGGAGTTTGTTCCTAGTGCCACAGAGTATATCACTTTTTACTAAAACTATCTTTGTTTTTGTGAACATACATTAAATTTTAGTTTTACATTTAATTTGCCACTACTTGGGAATATACATTTGTCATGAGAAGAACTAGCCAGAAATCTAGCATTTAACACGTAACAATTTAGAAAAAGCTTGGAAAGGATCACCTCAAGAGGGAAGAATTTAAAATTTATTTTTTTTGCTTTTAGTTCTTAAGTATAGGAACACAATACACGATAAATATATCTTAGTGTCGTAGTATTAGTAGTGATTAATATATCTAAGTATTCTTGGCATAAAATGGCAACTCAGTGCTTTTTGTGTCGTATGGTGAGTGTAAAAACCGGAGACACTTTTTACTGGAAAGGAGGCATTCCATCTTAGTCCTCAGGGTGACAACGCATCTGCATTTTGATTCTTAATTGAGCATAAATGTAGATGTTTGTGGCCACAGAATCCATTTACCATCAGGTGGACTGTGTGCTCGTTTGTTACTCTTATTCCATAAATAAAATCTCATTACTGATAATGATAATAACTTCCAATACTAACAACACCTAAGTTTTCGATGAGTTATAATGGTCGCTATCCAACAGGTTAGCTGTGAGTACCTTTAATCATCACACTGAAATCTTTAAAAAACTGCCAAAACCACTAATTATACACAATATGTAATATCTAGAGAAAACACAGCATCACAGAATAAAGAAAGTAAGTCGAACGTTGTTATGGATACCATAAGGGATCGAATGTAAAAACAGCAATATCTATCGCAGCGGGTTTTATATAACGGGGACAATTTGAAGATACGACGGACGGCTTCATTTAGCCTCCTCGCAAGAAATTGAATTTATGACAACCTGTCTACAGGAAGAAATTTCGTTTCCATTTCAACGGGATCGTAGTTCTAAGGTAAAGTTATAAGCGCCAAGAACTTTTGTAAATAATTGTTTTTTGCCAGATAAATTGTTGGCTATAAGCGTTAAACACTAATGTTATTATGTTGGGTTCTATTTTATGACGATATATTTATTATCCAAGAGACAATTTAAATCCGGTGATGACTGAAAAAAGAGAGAGAGAGAACAAATACTGCTGTCGGTTGAATTTTACATCAATCTTGTAAACGCCAAAACATTTTCAAGATGGAGGGTTCTACCATGTAAAAAAAGTTTATACTCTATAACTTATAAATTATGTATTCTTTTATAGACATCCTTAAATGGTAAGAAACGTACCTTTCTTACAGAAACAGAAATATTTTTATTCAAAATCTAATATATAAAAAATTATGTTTGTTTGATCGTATTCTATGCGCTGCTATACTGTACATCAGATTGCACTAAAACTTTGTCAACGTATTGCTTGCATTAGCGCGAAGGTTATAGGCATAGTATAATTAACTTACTTTATATGTTATTTTTTTTGTTTTATTTTAATATTTTATTAGGTGGCGCGCGTATTGTTGACAAATTTATTTGAAAGTTATAGTATCATTCAACTTCAATGAATGTATTATCATTCCAAATTAAACAAAATAAAATCTTCCTCAATTTAAAAATATTTTCCACAGTTATTTCTCCTGCGGCTGAAGTGCTGAGTACTAGCAGCATTACAAGCTAGTAGTTTGTAAATAACTGATTGAAATTCACTTTTGTTTAATTAGCACTGGGTCGGGAAGAAACCTCTGTCCTGGGAAGAACCAGCAAGAAAACCAGCGGGACTTTTTTTGAAAAACAGCTTACAATCATATATCATATATGTTACACAATTATTAACACAAAACAAATTGGAAACAGCTTGGTAGCGATCATTTCATTCCCATGGATTATTATCCATATATATTACTATTACTGTTAAAAAAATATTACGACTCCTCGTCGGTCTAGTGGTCGTAAGTGCGACTTCTGTTTTAATTACATTTCTGTTATAACATTAGGTTTTTATCTCAAGAAATCCTCAGTAGAAGCCCGACTTCTAGTCTAGGAAGTTGGCGGTGTTTCACCCCCGTGCCTCGGAAAGCACGTAAATCCTTTAGTCCAGTGCCTAATCTCTCTACGGTCGACTCAGATTACTGTCCCATCGGACTTGGAGAGCTAGGGAGAGTGCACCTATGCTTGCACACACACTCGTGAACTGTAATATTATCCTACGCAGATGGTTAGTTTCCGTAGCGACTGGACCCTGTGACCGAAATTCGACCGAGTTTGTTTAAAAATGGTGTCCGTGGACTTCAACAGCTATTTACCACAAAGTAGGCCATTTGTTTCCTTGTCACTTCTACTTAGCAAGAAAAAGTAATGGGATTACATCAATCACGATTAGTCTAGAACGTGTGTGTGAGAACTCTGTTATGATATGTGCAATTTAGAGACATTTATATTATGATAGCCTCTGATATAATTTAAGTTAACACTGTACTCAAGTCAGCCCATTTTAATATTCTGCGTCAAAGAAGAACTTGTAGCATATATCGCACCTTTGGGAACAAAGGGTCACTTCTGCATGTTTTCCAACTTTACAGGAAGAGCATTTTTTTAATGTGTTTTTTTAATAACTCTGTACTGTTTTAGAGTATTAAGACGATTCTCATTGTCTTAAATTAATCAATTCTTCACGGACAATCGCGACTATTTAAAAAAATACAACAAGAGGTTTCTGAAAAACAAGCCATAAACTGAGGGAACACTACCAAAAGTGACTTTTTGTTACAAATCGCTAACTGTTATATTGCAGAAATGACCTTTTTAAAAAAATAATAAAATCATAAAAGTTCGAATTTTTTTATGTTTAAGGATGGTACGTTTATTTTTATTAGAGTTTTATTTGATTGGAAACCAAAACAAACTAAAAAAAATCAAAAAAATACGGAGAATCGGTCAAATACTCAATTTTATTAATAAAATGGAGGATTATTAAATGAATTAGGTGATATTTCCAAGTTTTTTATTTGAATTCAAACAAATGGCATCAAAATATACATTTCGAAAGAAACGACAGAAAATGACTTTCAAGTTAAGTTATTCTGTAATTTCTTCAACATTTTCTGTTCTTTTTTTGACCTGTTCTGTGGTTTCTTCGACATTATCTATTCTTTGGTTGTCACTAAGCCATTATAATACTTTGAGATCTAAAATAATTAGCAGTGGAACAGGAGATA
>JAGSMP010001577.1:0-47290 GCA_029286625.1 Parnassius orleans
GATAGAAAGAAGAAAACACAGCCGGCACTACAAAGATCTTCTTCCCGGACGCTGTCAGTGCTTATCATAATAAGGAAAATTGAACTAGACCCATTGTTGACGCAGGTGCTAACAGGACATGGTGGGTTCTCCGGTATCTGTACGCGCTTCAAATGCAAGGAGGCCCTCATGTACCTGTGATAGAAGAACTAGAAACGGCAATACACCTTATTGCAGGTGCCCCAGAAATTATAGAGGAGAAAGAGTAGAACTAAAACTTAAAATAAAAATAGATGAGAGGAAATACATGTAATAATGAAGACAAAGAAAATAGAGCTAATTTCATAGAGTATTGTGGCGTATCCTTAAAATAGCTATAGATAGAAATAAGTGAATATAAAAGGAACTTGAACATATATGTAAGAATATATAACACAAGTCCCAAAATAATAGAAATTAGTAAATAAAAATAGTTGTAATTAGTAAATAATGTAATAGTAATAAGAAAAGGAAATTGAAAATATATAATACATATAGATCAATTTCAAATTAACGATAATTAGTAATAAGAAAAAAACTAAATAATGTGTTAGATAGTTAGCGATACGATGAGAAATAAGTAAATATAATATGGTAGAAGAAGATAAAGATGTAAAAGAAAAATAAAATAGAGATAAGTGATAAAATATTGTAAATAAAACAAAATATAAATACATAAAAAGTCAAAAGAACATTGACAAATAAGGAAAAAGAGCGCAAGGTCCCTGATCTCCCATGTCAGGAAATAGAATAAACTTCTTTTTTTTTCGGAAATCCTCTGGACTACCTCCGCCTGGGGAAGGCGGAGGGCGTCCAGAGACTCTTACCGGCTAAAACCACCGGTGTCTCCGCACGTGCGCGTGGGGCGCAGGAATCAAATTCTTCCGCAGCCCCACACTGGTGCTGCCCGGTCTGTCGGGCCTCGTCTCTGCACGGGGTATGGGTGTTCGACTACCCCGTGCATCGCCTCAGAGCGCGCGCCGACACCGCTCGCGCCTCCGCCTCCGGTCCATCAGGGGGCGGCGGGACTTCCCAAGTCCTCGCCCTGGACAATTCATGGGGGCCGGAGGCGCTTACTGGCGCCCGCTTTCGCAGCCCAGCGGCGGATCTGGTCTCTGGCTCCGCCGCCGACCAAGTTTCGGCCGCGGAGGTAGGGAGGCGGCGCCTCGCAATACCGACCTCCTCTCCCCGCGGCCCCACCACCGCATCAACGGTGCGGCCCGTCTGATCGCGGAGGATAGGGATGGCGCATCGCCATGCCAACCTCCTCTTCCTCCGCGACTCCACCTCGGTGCAGCGGTGGGGAGCAGACCAACCCTTCGGCAGCCCACCGACATCAGTGGGCTCGCTGAGCCCACGGGTAGCCACCTCAGCCGGCCCTACACCTCGGGCCAGCCAAGGGTTCCTCTTTGTTCACCGCGGTCGACCAAGCCACGGCTACTGCCCCCGCCACGACAGGCGGGAACCCGTTCGGGGACCTAACCCCTCTAACCTAACCTAACTAACCTTTTTTTTTTTTTTTTGCGGAAATCTTGGACTACCTCCGCCTGGGGAAAAAACGGAGGGGCGTGCCGGACTACGGCTAAAACCACCAGTGTCTCCTCGCACGTGCGCTGGGGCCGCAGGAATCCAATCTTCCCAGCCCACACTAGTGCCCGGTCTCCGGGCCTCGTCTCCCTGCAGGGGTAGTGAGGTGTTCGACTACCCCGTGCATCGCCTCAGGCGCGCGCGGCTGCTCGCGCCTCCGCCTCGGATCCATCGAGAGGGGCGGGACTTCAAGTCCTCGCCCTGGACCCATTAGAGGCCGGAAGGCGCAGTAGCGCCCGCTTTCGCAGCCCAGCGGCGGATCTGGTCTCTGGCTCCGGCGCCAACCAGGTTTCGGCCGCGGAGGGGTGAGGAGCGCCTCGCAGCCGACCTCTCCCCGCGGCCCCACCACCACCGCATCAACGGTGCGGCCCCGTCTGGTCGCGGAGGATAGGGCGAGTGGCGCATCGCCATACCAACACTCCTCTTCTCCGCGACTCACCTCGGCTGCAGCGGTAAAGGGGCGGACCAGCCTCCCGCAGCCCGAAACACATCCGAGTGGGCTCGCCAGTACAGATGTACCTCGGGCCGGCCCTCACCCTCAGGCCAGCCAAGGGTTCCTCTTTGTTCACCGCGGGTGACCAAGCCACGGCTATAAGCCCCCGCCACACAGGCGGGAACCCGTTCGAGACTAACCTAACCTAACCTAACTAACCTAACCTAACACAACCTAACCTAACCTAACCTAACCTAACCTAACCTAACCTAACCTAACCTAACCTAACCTAACCTTTTTTTTTTTTTTTTTCGGAAATCCTCATGGACTACCTCCGCCTGGAAAGGCGGAGGGCGTGCGGACTCTTACCGGCTAAAACCACCCCAGTGTCTCCTCGCACGTGTGCGCGGGGCCGCAGGAATCAAATTCTTCCGCAGCCCCACACTAGTGCTGGCCCGTCTATCGGGCCTCGTCTCCTACACGGGGTAGTGAGTGTTCGACTACCCCGTGCATCGCCTCAGAGCGCGCGCCGACACCGCTCGCGCCTCCGCCTCAGGTCCATCGAAGAGGGGCGGGACTACCCCAAGTCCCTCGCCCTGGACCCATTCATGGGGGCCGGAAGAGCGCTTAGTAGCGCCCGCTTTCGCGGCCCCAGCGGCGGATCTGGTCTTTGGCTCGCCGCCACCAAGTTTCGGCCGCGGAGGGTGGAAGCGGCGCCTCGCAATACCGACACTCCTCTCCCCGCGGCCCCACCACCACCGCATCAACGGTGCGGCCCGTCTGAGTCGCGGAGGATAGGGCGGTGGCATCGCCATACCAACCTCCTCTTCCCCGCGACTCCACCGGTGCGCGGCAGAGGAGAACCAACCTTCCGCAGCAGCCCACCGACCACATCCGAAGTGGGCTCGCCGAGCCCACACGGAGTGGCCACCTCAGGCCGGCCCCACCTCAGGCCAGCCAAGGGTTCCTCTTTGTTCACCGCGGTCGACCAAGCCACGGCTACTAAGCCCCCCCGCCACGACAAGGCGGGAACCCGTTCGGGGGCCTAACCTAACCTAACCTAACCGAGTCTGCGCCATCCGTCGAAGCGTTAGCATCGTTTTAAGTGAGCTCCGCGTTCAAAAAATCTGGAAAAATAGTTATTTTAGTGTCACAGTGAAGTGCAATATATCAAATTGTGCGGAAAAGTGTCGGCTTTAAGTTGGATGCAGTGGTGGCAAGTACACGATCTCGCCTGAAGGGATATTGGCGACTTTATGCCGAATTTCATAAAAATCAGGTAAAATTTTACCATATTTTGCTAAACGCTGCGAAAACTAAAGCTGTTACCTATACTTTTTTTAATGCCATAATTTGATGCTCTGCACTGTGCACATTTTCATTGTATTTTCGTAATTTTCGAGTAAGAAAATCCTAAGTTATAAGGGTTTTCCTCGAAACCACGTGGCCACGTGTTTTGGGAATTCGAAGTGTGCGGCTGAATTTGATTTTGTTTTTTGGTAGTCCCTTGTAAGACCTTTTATTTGGTGTATTGCAAATAAAAATCGGTGCACTCTATAAGATTTTACAGAGTAATAACTGGATAATTCTATTAATTTTAAAATTTAACACAAAATAACTCGAAAAGTAAATCGAGAATATACCTTTTTTAATTTGTTTATATGTATTACAAAAAATATTCTAATATTTTGTAAAATCTCAGATTTTTTTCGCAAGTAATTACTGAGATATTCTCAATTTTGTGAAATTGGTTGAACACGTGGTCCTAGTTCTGGAGGTCCTACATTGTCAAATAGCTAATATACTGAAGCAGACAAAAAATTGTAAGTAATAGACACTTTTTTCAAAATTTTCGGACTTGTCAATCAAAAGTTATTGTTTTTTTTGCTATTTTTTGCATTTTATTTAAAATTAATCACATAAACTATATAATATAATGTTATTAATCAATAGAGCGCACCGAGACCGATCTAGCGATACCAAGGTCAGGGGTCTATCTCCACCTCTGAGATATACAAAATTTTAATTTCGGACGCCATCTTAAAAAACGTCAAAAACTTTGATCGAAGATATCTCGGCAACCGATGCTCGTAGAAGGTTGCGGTTTTCATTGAACGTTTTTGTATAAATAGAGGATCATTTTAAAGTGAAAAATCAGACATCTTTGTAGCACACCTATTTATAGGCATTACTGGATGGCCGACAGCGCGCTGAGAAGATAGAGCCCAAACTCGGGTAGTTTAGAAGCACTGGAGGGGCATTAAAACAAAATATAGATTAGGTCAGCCATCTTGTTCCGCCATATTGTCGCATTTCAATATATCATATCTTTGGAACGGAGGCTCCTATCAAGTTGCGGTTTTCGGTAAAGTAATTGAAAAAATCAGCTCTATCGATTCAATACCTTATTAACTCTATATAGAGTTTGTGAACTTAACTCGAGAACGGTGACTCCAAGCACACAGCGGTTTTCGATATAGTCGCTAGTGAGCGCCCCATACCCTATTTTATAATAAATTTGCTGACTCTACATAGAGCTTTGAAAAATCGATATAACAAAAAGAAAAGATAATGTCGGTTAAATCTAGTAAATCGTGTGGAATTAAAAGACAAAACCACGAATAGGTCGGTTAGAGAGTCAGTCCATCATCAGCCCCAACATTACGAAAGAAAGTCCTCATACACAACGCAGCCTCCTCCCAAAAGTCGCACAAGACAGAGAATATTGATAGAATAGCTAAGAAAGGTAAGGTCATTCACGGGTCGGACTCAAGTAATCTTACAACGGGAGAATCGACCGAGCAAATTATCATGGCAACAATGAAAACACAAGAACCGCAAACTGCCACTGATGATAACACTTCTTTGGACATTGAAGCTGAACTTGGTCTTCTAGGATTATGCAAACCAGTGCACCGCACGGATGATGAGTGGTCGGACGTCGAAAGCATCGCTAGTGGAGGTAGTGGGAGGTCTAGCATCTTGCCACCTGCTTACAAAAGAGCTGGCATTTCTATGGATCTCGCAACACAGCGGGCGACTTCTTGCTCGCTGGCAAGGAGGCCCTAGAAAAGCTGGAAATATGAAGCGCGAGTGCAAGCAAGAGGTACATGATTGCTTACAAGGCCTCTATGAAACAGTGCTGTCACTCTCTGACTCACGCTCTCGTCATCGACTGGCATTAGAACAGGAACGCAGTCGAGCAGCGAAAGAGTTGGTGAGAGTCGAAAGCACATACAAAACAACTAACAGAGCTACAATCCACTTACACTCAAAGACTTAAAGCTATCAAGATGTCATGCAAGAAACGCAAAAATCGACAGAGGCAATAAGAGGTGGTTAAATTACGAAATGGATGACTATCAAAGCGATATACAAAATAAAACAAGTAATATACGAAATATCAACCAAAACAAGCAAAGAACCACCTATTTGCATCGCTGATGAACACCTAAAGCAAGGGCAAACACACAATAGGGAAGAATTGGCGTCAATAGCGAATCAAGTAACTGGCATAATGGAAAAGATTAATGCACTCGATTCTGACATCAACGTCTTTAAAAATAACGTAGCTGATAAAGAAAGTGTGGAACACATTGCACTGGCTCTGAACTCATGGAAAGATCCTCGCATTGATGACATTGCCTGCGACATTTCCAATGTCAAAGATACAATCCAGGATATGCAAACACGAGCCCAGAATCTGACATCCCACAGTCAACATCTATAGATAGTATATCAACAGCCATAGAACCAGTGCTATTTAGAATAGACAAAATCACTGAGGACATAAAGGAACTAAGAGATTACAGGTGAGCCAAAGTGCGTTTCAGAACAACTCAGGTTTGGGCACAGAGCTGGCAACTGCAGAAATCAGAGACAAGCTTAATCATCTGGAGACATGCAACTGCAGCAACATTACGAACAAAACAACAAAAAGTTCTGCTAAAGTAGTAATAAAAGAACAACAAGCCGCTCGCCCAATAAAATCTTATGCAGAAGCACTTACTTCACCAAAGTTTGCTCTTGTTGTTGAATCATCGGATCCCAGACATACGAGCGAAGATGTTGTTAACACAATAAAAAGCAACATCGACGTGGTACAACTTGGTGTGGGTGTTAATAATATACGAAGGTAGAAACCAGAAGGTGCTACTATCATGTGACAATGACGAGGACCGAGAAAAGCTTCAAAATGCAATAAGAAACTCAGACAAGAAGCTAACGGTCTCAAAGTCAACAGCCAAAAACCCAATACTTAAATTAATAGGAGTTGCCAATGACCTCAATAATACAAAACTAGAAGAGGCATTAGTTAACCAAAACATGAAACTCCTGAAACACATTGATATGGAAAAGATTAAGACTAAGGTTTTGAGACGAATTAATATAATATTAGAAGTAAGCCCTGAGGTCTGGAAGGCACTGAAAGACCAAAGATTGAATGTGGGGTACCAAATAGTTCCCGCCCTGGACCAATCTCTAGTAGTGCAATGCTACTGATGTATGGGCTTTGGACATAGAGCTAGAGAATGCAGGGCAGAAAAGTCAACCCGCGGATATTGTGCAGAGGACCACGATAGCAGAGAATGTCCACGCAGCAATGGAGCACCAACTTGTGCAAACTGCACTAGGAACAAAATTGATGGTGATCTCAGCCACGCAGCAGCAATGAATGTTCAGTGTGGCAGAAATGGGATCATAGCCAGGTCCTCTGTAGCATATTGCTAAGGTAGATCAGGGTAATAACGTCGAGCAATCGCAGTCAAGTAGATACTCCTCTGGTAGCTACGCAAATTTAACCTCAGCAGATACACAGACTATAAAATTAGTACAGGTAAACCTTGGCCGAGAGAATGGCAGCGTTTAAAGAATGTCTTCATATGGCAATAAGCAACGCGTAGCTTTACTTCTATTGCAAGAACCATATGTAGGTGCAAAAGCACATGTAACCTGTAATCGTCGCGTAATTCAAAAGACTACTAGTAACAGAGATAAACCGGTTAAATCGGCAGTCATCGTTGTTGATCCCACTTACTTAATCATAGAAAATCCAGAGCATGTTGAGTGAAAATATCGTAGGCTTTATAGTTAAAATAGGAAAACTTGAGGTGGCATTATTAATGTATATTTAGAAAAGACGGTAACATAGAAGAAGATATAAGGAAGATAACAAGAATTGTGCAAGATATGGGCACGGAAAACTTCATCCTAACAGGCGACTTTAATGCAAGGTCTCTGGTGGGAGCAGAGCGGAGGATGAGAGGGGTTTACTTTTATCGGAAATGATAGCCGAACTGGATATGAATGTTTTAAATCAGGACAGGGACCCCACCTTTTACCAATACCGAGGAGGAAAGTTACACAGCAGCATAGTGGACGTGACCTGCTGTACGTCAGCAATCCTACACAAAATGGAAAGATGGAGGGTTGACCCTGATTTTGTAACACTATCTGATCACCGAGCCATACAATTTCAAATGAGGGTCAAAACGGATGAACAGAGTGTCGCGCTCAGAAATTCTACTCGCTTATTTAATACAGCCAAGGCAAACTGGTCTCTCTTCAGAAACGACCTAAAAGAAAATTTAGAAAAGGAGAATGTAACAGAGGATAAAATAAAAACATAGAAAACCAGAGGAATTGGATGATATCGTGGATTCATATGTCAAACAAGTAAAATTAGCCTGCCACAAATCTATACCAACTATCTCTAAGAATATATATAAAACCTGTACACTTGGTGGAACACGCAGCTAGAAGGAGAACGACGCAAAGTTATACGACTCAGAAGAAGAATAAAATTTGCCAATGAGAGACGAAAACCATACGTTATCCAGGTTTTGTAGAAGCAAAAGAAAATATGTTAATAATATAATGTCAGCAATAACTACGAGCTGGAAAGAACTATGCACTAAACAAGAAAAACTGTATGGCAAAGCATATACAGAATAATAAAAAGATGTAGCGCAACCAACGAAGACAAACTGCTGAAATCAGGCGATGAAATTCTCAACGCTAATGACTCAGCAATGTTATTGGCAAAATCCTTCTACCCAGATGATGATAAAACAAAGATACTGAAGAACAAACCAGAATACGAGATGAAGCGGATAAAATTATTAACGAACTAAGAAAAAACGACCATTGCTCATCGTAGATTTACAGAGATAGAAATAGAGACAGTTCTAGATAAAATGGACCTAAAAGGCGCCTGGCGAAGATGGCATCACGTCAGATATTTGTTATCAGTCGTATAAGACCATGCCTTCAACACTAATGGCTATCTACAACAAGAGTCTTGAAATAGCTATTTCCTAAGATCTGGAAAAAGCCATAATAAAAATAATCCCAAAACCGAACAGAGGACTACACAATTCCTAAAGCTTACCGTCCTATTGGCACTACCTATATTTGGAAAGATATTAGAGAAACTTTTTGTAACCAGGCTTCTTTGGCAATTGGGAAAAGAAGGTAAACTTAGCAGTCGACAATACGGGTTCATGCCGCAACGTAGCACAGAAGACGCCTTGTACGACGCTATGTCCTATATAAAACAGGGGATCCAGGAAAAAAAGATCGTTGTGGTGGTATCCCTCGATATAGAAGGGGCATTCGACAATGCATGGTGGCCACAAATAATAAAAGAAATGCATAGAAAACAAGTGAGTCAAGATATTCTGAGACTGATTACCAGCTACCTATCTTCGAGGAATATTATGTTAAAATATGCAGGTGCAGTAGTTACCAAACCTACCACCAAGGGGTGTATTCAGGGATCTACTTGCGGGCCTATACTATGGAACATTCTCCTGGATCCCCTCCTCGAAAGTACAACACATCTTAAGGTACACGTTCAGGCGTTTGCCGACGATATACTTGTTATCGCAAAGGGCCACTCAGCCAAATCGATTGAAGAAGAACTGAATCCAGCCTTGGACTACATAGTGGCATGGGGGAAAACTCATAAGTTGAAATTTGCACCACAGAAAACACAAGCAGTAATAATTACTAAAAAACTATCTCCCGAACTGCCTCAAATAAAAGTGGAGAATGTTAATGTCCAACCATCAGCGAGTGTAAAGGTACTTGGAGTCACAATTGATAAAAATCTAAACTTTACAGAACATATTGAGGAAGCCCTAAGAAAAGCTATCAATTTATATAAAAAAGTTGCTAGAACAGCAAAAGCACACTGGGGATTAAACTCCGAAATAATAAAGACAATTTATGTAGCAGTAGTGGAACCAACAATCCTTTACGCAGCAAGTGTCTGGGCCGCAATGGTGAAAGTGTATGTGAAGAAGAAACTAGATCGTATCACAAGAATGTTCGCTATCTCGATTTGCAAAGGACATAGAACAGTCTCCTTTACTTCCAGCGTTTTACTAGCGGGCATATTTCCTCTGGATCTCAGAGCAATAGAGCATCTTAAGCTCTATGAAATAAAACGAGGAAAGTCTCTAACAACTTCCAGGAAGAATCGGTGAAAACCAGTGAACCCATTTACCCTACCACATCCAGCCAATAGACATCGTATTGCCTTTGAAATAATTACCTCAGAATAGAATAGAATGAATAGAATAGAATAATTTTTATTCAATATAGATTACATGTGTAATTCTTATTGAAAGTCATTTTTACTTTACCACTGGTTCGAAAAAAACCTCTGTCCTGGGAAGAACAAGCAAGAAACCCAGCGGGACTTTTTTAAAGTAAGTTTTACATAATGGTTGTACAAACTATTTAAGTACAAAATTTATTTTAGAAACTGTAGTGACATCCACCTCATTCCCAGGGTTATTATCAATCATATATTCATTTACTATAACCCTTTTTATACAGTTTCAACAACAAAACATTTAAACTTGGTAATAGAGAAGGCCTGTACACTTTCCGGGACCTTGTTGCAATAGCGTTACATTGCCCCAAGAATAATTACTGACTCTATGGGTCGAAACTGGTATCACTAGCTTGTGTTTGTTCCTAGTGTTTACAGAATGTATATCACTTTTTACTAAAACTACCTTTGTTTTTGTGAACATATTAAATTTTCGTAAATATACTGAGGGCCAAAGTTAATATTTATTTCTTTAAATTTATCTCTAAGAGACTCTCTCGGTTTTAGGTTGTAAAGCTCTAATGGCCTCTTCTGTAAAACAAAATAGTTTCTGAATCAGCCGCATTTCCCATAGCAAAATCCCATAAGACATTATGCTATGGAAATAACTAAATAAACTAGTCTAGCTGTCAAACATAAGTGAGACCCTAATCTTTTTACAGCATAGGCTGCAGAACTTAGTCTGCTTGCTAGTTTGGATATATGAGGCCCCCACTGAAGCTTTGCGTCAGAGTGATGCCAAGAAAACAGTGGATTCAACAGGGCTCAGTTCTTCCATTTAAAAACACATTGGTACCCAGATTTTAACATTCGTTGTTATAAATTAATACATTTAGTTTTATTTCCGTTTAATGTAGATTATTAACGTTAAACCAATGCACTAATTTTGATATAGCATTATTCACTTCGTCACATTTAAATGATTGACGTTTAAGTTTAAAAAATCAAAGGAAGTATCATCAGCAAATAATACTATCATGATTATCCCTACAGGAAGGTAAGTCATTAATATATACCAGAAATAGGAATGGGCAGTCGAGGTGAGGGACACCATAGTACAGGTGATCCGGAAGAAATTTTACCATTGGTTACAGAAGAAGAAAAAACTTGATTCCCAACAACCAAAATTGTACACAGACGGGCAAAATTCAAAGTAAAGTCGGAGGCTGTAACCAGTGGAAGAACAATCAGGAGTACGGAAATCGACATTTAGGCTGGAAAATTACTGCAGTGTCTACAAAGCTGAGCTCACGGCAATCTTAGAGCACTGGATCAGATGCACAAACACAAAGACTGGAAAAGGCATCATCTTAAGTGATTCACGCTCTGCCCTAGGGCCTGAGTGATACATCGTCTCTGCATCCATTAGCTGTAGAAATACGGGATCGAATAATGTCACTACTAGATAAAGGAGGCGAGGTTAAAGCTTTACTGGATCAAGGCACATCAGCATAGCCGGTAATGAAAACCGATGAACTGGCAAAAAATGCTGCCTTTCAGAACAAGCAAACTCCAACGATAAATTCCCCTGTCCTTCGCGAAGCGACTGCAGGACTCTGCTTGCATAGAGTGGCAGTTACGATACAGTGAAGCAACTACGGGGCTGTAACAAAGAAATTCTACCGGACATAAAAGCATATAGAACACTTAAGCATAAAAAATGACAATTTAAAAGTACAACTACTGACAGGTCATGGAGTTTTAGGGCTTATTTGTATAAATATAAGCTAGCGCGATCTCCATCTTGTGTTTGCAGTAACGATGAAGAAAATATCACACATTTATTAGTAGATTGTCCTAGATTCGCCATAAGAACGACTGTGAACAAAAGATGGGGATGACGCTTACAATTTATAATTTAAGGCATGCAATCAACAACGACGACTGTCGGACTCATTTCATTAAGTTTTCAGAAGCAGTAATACGCACTGCGGGTAAGGCTAATGGATCCAAACTAGTTTAGGTTAGAATATGGATGATGATAACCCTATATAGTAGAAAGAACAAAATGTCATAAGATAATATAATGTATTATATAAATTAAAAGAATTATTAATAAATTTGCCGATACCAAAAAAAAAAAAAACAAAAATATATATGTATACACAATAAAATTATAAAAGAAACAAGGAAAAAGAAAATAAGATAAAAAAAGAATAAAAAAAAGAATAAAAAAAAGCAAGCTAATGGAAGATAACTTGGTGGCGCACTATATAATCTAATTTAAGAACATTACTTTATTTTAACTTTAGATGTAGGAAACTTAATTAAGATTATAGATAGTACTATAAGAATAAAAAAAATTAAAGTGTAATGATTAAATTTTAAGCAAATATCAATAGTTATAAGAATAACAGATATAAGAGTAAAATTATTTAAAAAAAAAAAAAAGTAAAAGATAACGAGATACAGTTAAAAGTATACCATAGTAAAATGTTAATTAATAAATGAATATTTAAAGTTATAATAAGGAACAAAAAAAAAATATAATAAATAAAAAAAAAAAAAAAGTAGTATAAAATATATAGTATAGTAGACAAATTTGTAAAAAGATGCTGCATGCATAGCAGCAGTAGTATTAATTTAAAAAAAAAAAAAAAAAAAAAAAAAAACCTAACCTAACTTCTTCTAACTTCTTCTAACTAACCTAACCTAACCTAACCTAACCCTTCTTCCTTCTAACTAACCCCTTGAATTATAAAATTTGCACAAAAGAGAAGAAGATAAATTACTAAGAGACATCGACGGAACTATCCTTACAGAAAGAAAATCTGCAGAACTACTTGCCGAAACTTTTATCCCAATGACTATGAATACAGACACAAAGGAACAAACTGAATTAAGAAATAGAGCTAAACAAAAAGCAAAACAATTGGAAAATAGCATTATTGACATTAACAACCTTTACAGCATATGATTGAAAGCATATTTAAAAAAGGCCGAAGAAAGCTCCGGAGATGATGGGTTAACGTCAGATATCTGTCAAACAGCTTTTGAGTCTAGCCAGAGATACTCATAGCGCTTCTCAACCAATGTCTCAATATTGGTACTTTCCAGCACAATGGAAAACTGCAACGATTAAGGTCATACAAACCAAACAAAGAAGACTATACACTACCTAAGTCTTACAGACCGATAGGACTATTACCAATACTTGGCAGGTACTAGAAAAATTGTTTGTGAATAGACTTCAATGGCAGTTGGGAACCGAAAGGAAAATGAGCAAAAGACAATACGGCTTTACCACAGCGAAGTACAGAAGACGCGCTATACGATATGTTAACAATTATAAAAGAAGGTATATCTAAAAGCAGATTGTAGCATTAGTATCCCTAGACATCGAAGGTGCGTTTGATAGCGCGTGGTGGCCAGCGATAATAAACCAATTATCTTACAAGGAGGTAGACGAATCTGTATTAAGACTTATAACAAGCTATTTAACAGGAAGAAAAATAAAACTTAGATATGCAGGGGAAAAAGTGGTAAAAGAAACAAACAAAGGATGCATCCAGGGATCGACATGTGGTCCTATCTTATGGAACATATTATTAGATTCGCTATTACAAGATACCAAGAACACAGAGTACATGTTCAGGCATTCGCGGATGATATAGTAATAATAGGAATAGCAAAGACTGGCCAACAACTAGAAAGAGATATAAACGAGACATTAAGTAAAATAGGAGCATGGGAAGAAACATAAAATGAAGTTTGCGCCGCACAAAACACAGGCTATGATTATCACCAAACAATTAAAATATCACCACCCTCAGCTACTTTTGGAAGGCATAGAGCTTAAATATTCAAACTACCTTAAGATATTAGGCCTCACAATAGACGAAAACATTAACTTCAAACAGCATCTAGATAACATCAGTCAAAGGCAGTCAATCTCTACAAAATGATATCAAGAGCTGCTAGAGCGCAATGGGGGCTGAACTCTGAAATAGTACGAACTATATATTTAGCTGTAGTAGAACCTACTATACTATATGCTGCAAGCTGCTGGGTAGAATCGACCAATAAAAAGTACATCCAAACAAGACTCAACAGACTAACTCGTCTTTTTGGAATACGCATAAGTAAAGGCCATAAAACAAACTCATTGATTTCAAGTACCCTGCTCGCCAGAATAATACCGCTTGCACTAAGAGTAAAAATGCTGAAATTTATGAAATCAAAGAGAAAACAAATTGCTGCCCTACCTGGAAGGATAATGGAAACTAGGCTAAGTCCTTCTTCCACATCCAGCCGAAGAAGACAATAACATATAGGCTTATAAATAAAATAGAGGATATAGCCATGATAGACAACGACTGGCCAAATATATACACAGATGGTAGCAAAATAGAAAACAAAGTAGGCTTTGCAGTAACAGTCTGGAAGGGCGATATAGAAATTAAAAAAACTACCTCTCGCCTTGAAAGCTACTGCAGTGTGTATCAGGCAGAGTTGATTGCAATATTAAAAGCTGTACAGTTTGTTTCTGAATCTGTTAAGTATCCTAAAGCCAATATTTAAGTGACTCAAGATCGGCCATTGAAAGTATCTGCAATCATTATCACTACATCCTATTGTAGCGGAGATACAAGACAGAATAACTAAATTAGAAAAGAATAGCGGACGAATTGAACTGTTCTGGATAAAGCGCACTGCGTCATTCCTGGCAATGAACGAGCTGACGAACTAAAAAAATGCTGCCATTAAAATAAACAGCGCCCAATATGCAACAATTCCCCTATCTTATGCCAAGCACCTCACTAGAAATGCTACTCTCGCAGATCTGGAGACAAGTACATCGAATCTGCAGGCAGCGAAACAATAATATTCTTCCCAAATGTATCAATAGCTTATAAAATATTAAAAGATATCAAAATTACTAACCTTGAAACACAATTGTTTACTGAACATGGAAATAAATCCTATTGTATCGGTTTAATATGGACAAATCCACATTGCACTTGCGATGAAAGTGATCAAACAATAGAGCACATTATCACACAGTGCCCAAAATTTAACAAAATTAGATATGAATGCGTGTGCAGCGTGGATATGTCGATCAAGAAAGATACTATATCAAAATGATGGAAGATGACAATCGCCGATCTATATTCATGCAATTTTCTTTCTGCAATTAGAGTTATAAATGAAAATGGAAGTAAATTGTAATACATTAAATAAGAGTTAAACTTTGCTTAATACTAATATACAAATTGATATTTGATTTTTGCTTTTGCTACAAATTTATTGAAAAATTTATTGATAAAATGATGGTTCAATATGTAGGTATAATATAACATTAAAACACAATTATTAGTTATGTATGCAATGAGAAACAGTAATAAGTTAGGTAGTAGTATTGATATTATGTTAGTAGATATAGAAACAAGTAATGTATAAGTCAATATAGTAAAAGTAATAAATGAGTGATATAGTAACAAATAATGCATTAGTGAAGCTGTATAATGATCATGGATTAAATATAAAAGTATATGTTTGTGAAAATAATAGAAGTAAGCATAAGTTAAGAGAAACTAAATTGTATAATTTACGAACAAAAAAAAAAAAAAAAAACAATATATGAATTTGATGGTAAAACATGTGTAATACATTACTTAGATACAGTCAAAGTTATGTATTAGTAAGTGGTATAGTAATAAGTTAAATAGTAGTAGTAGTATTATGTTAGTAGATATGGTTATAAGTAACATACCAGTTATGTAATAAAAGTATATAATTAGCAAATATCTGCATAACGATCTAAGATTGCAAAATAGAAGTATAACTCTGAAAATAATAGAAGTAAGCGTGTTTTAAGAGGAACTAATTGAACTGTAATATACTTTACGTAAATTAAAAAAAAAAAAAGGAATATATGAAAATAGTAATCATAACAAAAAGAAAAGTACTGCATTGACAGCAGTAGAAAAAAAGAAACAAAAAAAAAAAAACCTGACCTAACCTAACCTAACCTAACCTTTTTGCGAAAATCTCATGGACTACACTCCGCCTGGGGAAGGCGGAGGGGTGCCGGACTCTTACCGGCTAAAACCACCCAGTGTCTCCTCGCACGTGCGCGCAGGGCCGCGGAATCCAAATTCTTCCGCAGCCCCACACTAGTGCTGGCCCGGTCTGTCCGGGCCTCGTCTCCAACACGGGGTGAGGGTGTTAACTACCCCGTGCATCGCCTCAGAAGCGCGCGCCGACACCACGCGCCTCCACCTCAGGGCCATCGAAGAGGGGCGGGGATTTCCCCAGGTCCCTCGCCCTGGACCCATTCATGGGGCCGGAAAAGGGCGTTGTCCGCCCTTCTCCTGCGCTCAGTGCGCCTTCTGCGGCCAGGGAAGGTCGGATCTCCTTTCCCGTTCCGCAGTTCCTCTGCGACATCACGTCCTCGCAGAAGGACACCACCGCGTCCACGACTCTACGCTACCGACCATCTTCCGCACTAAGGCCGGCGGCGACAGATCCTTCCTACTTCATTTGTGAGGACACGGCGCTGCTCCTCCCGCTGCACACTCGGCAGCGTGTGTTGCGCCGTGTCCTCCCACGTGGACGCAGTGGTGGCACCGAGGCGTCCGCTCCCTCTATGCGGCTGGGTACTTGCCGAAGCAGCCGTGCTGACAGCTTGCGTCACCTAAACGACAGGGGAGCGTGCCTTCTCCAGGCAATCGTCAGTACTGGCGGATCGCCTCGGTAGCGAGGACCGGCGGTAGGGCGCCTGCCATTCCGCCACAAGATCTGACGGAGCTCCTCTCGGCGCAGCGCGATCTGTCGCTGCGCCGGCCTCGAGCCGTGCCCGCTCTTCCTCGCGCCATCGATATAATGACGCGGTACTTTCGCCTCTGGGTCCCAGGGCGGAGATCCGGCCAGGACGCAAGCCGCCTCGTGAGGAAATCGTGCGATACCCGCGGACGACTCTGACGGCCATCGCCCTTTGCGGTTTACGCAGAATGGCGAGTGCTGGCCGTCATCCATCGCCCACAGGGGCCCCATACAGGCCATGGACCGCACGATTCCACGTACAACCGCCTACAGGCGGCGCTCAGGCCCCCAAGTTGGGAAGCAACGTTGAAAGCGCGCCCGCTGCACCCATCAGCTTGGGCACCAGCCGCCGGAAGTGGGGTCCGAATTCCATCGGCTATCGAGCACCAATCCCAGATACTTCATGGTGGACTCGACAGCTATCCGGGCCGCTGACCACGATGTGTGATCCGGAGGCGGCGCGCGTCGAGGCCCATGAAACGATGGCCTCCGACTTGTTTAGGGCCACCTCCAGGCCCAGGCGCCGGATGCGGTTCACCACTAGTGACACCGCAGCCGTGGCAATAACGCTGCCTCCTGTGCGAGCTCCCCAGGCAGTGACAAGCGTGTCGTCTGCATAACTAACTAACCTAACCTAACCTTTTTTTTTTTTTTTTTGGGAAATCCTCGCGGACTACCTCCGCCTGGGGAAGGCGGAGGGCGTGCCGGACTCTTACCGGCTAAAACCACCAGTGTCACCTCGCACGTGCGCGTGGGGCCGCGAATCCAAATTCTTCCGCAGCCCCACACTGAGTGCTGGCCGGTCTCCGGGCCTCGTCTCCTGCACGGGGTAGTGAGTGTTCGACTACCCCGTGCATCGCCTCAGAGGCGCGCGCCGACCCGCTCGCGCCTCCGCCTCAGGTCCATCGAAGAGGGCAGGGACTTCCCAAGTCCCTCGCCCTGGACCCATTCATGGGGCCGGAAGGCGCTTAGTAGCGCCGCTTTCGCGGCCCCGCGCGAATCTGGTCTCTGGCTCCGCCGCCGCCAGATTCGGCCGCGGAGGGTGGGGAGGCGGCGCCTCCAATCTCGACACTCCTCTCCCCGCGGCCCCACCACCGCATCAACGGTGGCCCCGTCTGAGTCGCGGAGGATAGGGCAGTGGCGCATCGCCATACAACACTCCTCTTCCTCCGCGTCCACCTCGGTTGCAGCGGTAAGGGAACAGACCAACCCCTTCCGCAGCCCACCGGCACACATCCAAGTGGGCTCGCCGAGCCCACACGGGTAGCCACCTCAGGCCGGCCCACACCTCAGGCCAGCCAGGGGTTCCTCTTTGTTCACCGCGGTCGACCAAGCCGGCTACTAAGCCCCGCCACGACAAGGCGGGAACCCGTTCGGGGGAACTAACCCCTAACCTAACCTTTTTTTTTTTTTTTTCGGGAAATCTCTGGACTACCTCCGCCTGGGGAAGGCGGAGGGGCGTGCCGGACTCTTACCGCTAAAACCAGCCCGGTATCTCCTCGCACGTGTGCGCAGGGCCGCAGAATCAAATTCTTCCGCAGCCCCACACTAGTGCTGGCCCGGTCTATCCGGCCTCGTCTCCTACAGCGGAGTGATGGGGTGTTCGACTACCCGTACATCGCCTCAGGGCGCGCGCTGACACCGCTCGCGCTCCGCCTCGGTCCATCGAGGGGCGGGGACTTCCCAAGTCCCTCGCCCTGGACCCATCATGAGAGCCGGAAGAGCGCTTAGTAGCGCCGCTTTCGCGGCCCAGCGGCGATCGGTCTTTGAAATGCCGCCAGCCGTTTCGGCCGCGGAGGTAGGGAGAGCGGTGCCTGCAATACCGACCTCTTCCCCGCCCCACCACCACCGCATCAACGGCGGCATCTGAGTCGCGGAGGATAGGGCGAGTGGCGCATCATATCGCCACCTCTTCCTCCGCTCACCTCGCTGCAGCGGTAAGGGAGCGGACCAACCCCGCAGGCAGCACACATCAGTGGGCTCGCGAGCCCACGGAGTGGCCACCTCAGGCCGCCCCACACCTCAGGCCAGCCAAGGGGTTCCTCTTTGTTCACCGCGGGCGACCAAGCCGGCTACTAAGCCCCCGCACGACAGGCGGGACATTCGGGGGAACCTAACCTAACCTAACCTAACTAACCTTTTTCGGAAATCTCATGGACTACCTCCGCCTGGGGAAAGGCGGAGCGTGCCAGACTCTTACCGCTAAAACCTCCCAGTGTCTCCTCGCACGTGCGCGCGCGGGCCGCAGGAATCCAAATTCTTCCACCAGCCACTGGTGCTGGCCCGGTCTGTCCGGCCTCGTCTCACGGGTAGTGGTGGTCGACTACCCGTACATCGCCTCAGAGGCGCGCCGACGCTCGCGCCTCCGCCTCAGGTCCATCGAAGAGGGGCGGGGACTTCCCAAGTCCTTCGCCCTGGACCCATCATGGGGCCGGAAGAGCGCTTAGTAGCGGCACCGCCCCAGCGGAATCTGGTCTCTGGCCCTCAACCAAGTTTCGGCCGCGGAGGGTAGGAGAGCGGCGCCTCGCAATACCTCCTCTCCCCGCGGCCCCACCACCACCGCATCAACGGTGGCCCTTCTGAGTCGCGGAGGATAGGGCAGTGGCGCATCGCCATACCAACACTCCTCTTTCTCCGCGACTCCACCTCGGCTGCAGCGGTAAGGCGGACCAACCCCTCCGCAGCAGGCCGTCAAGTGAGCTCTCGAGAGCCCACACGGGTGCCACTCAGGCGGCTACCTCAGGGCAGCCAGGGGTCTCTTGTTCACCGCGGGTGACCAGCCACGGCTATAAGCCCCCCCGCCACACAGGCGGGACCCGTTCGGGGAACCTAACCTAACCTAACCTAACCTTTTTTTTTTTTTTTTTTGGAAAATCCTCATGGATGCCTCCGCCTGGGGAAGGCAGGGGGCGTGCCAGACTCTTACCCACGGGGTAGTGAGGTGTTCGACTGCCCTGCATCGCCTCAGGCGCGCGCGCCGACACCCGCTCGCCGCCTCGCCCAGGTCCATCGATGAGGGGCGGGGACTTCCCAAGTCCCTCGCCCTGGACCATTCATGGGGCCGGAAGAGCGCAGTAGCGCCGCGCCTGCCCGGCGGCGAATCTGGTCTTTGGCTCCGCCGCCAACCAAGTTTCGGCCGCGGAGGGTGAGGCGGCGCCTCGCAACCGACATCTCTCCGCGGCTACCACCACCGCATCAACGGTGCGGCCCGTCAGTCGCGGAGGATAGGGCGATGGCGCATCGCCGCCTGCACTCCTCTTCCTCCGCGACTCCACCTCGGCTGCAGCGGTAAGGGGCGGATCAACCCTCCCAGTAGCCACCGACACACATCCGAAGTGGGCTCGCCGAGCCCACACGGGTGGCCACCTCAGGCCGGCCCCCACCTCAGGCCAGCCAAGGGGTTCCTCTTTGTTCACCGCGGGTGACCAAGCCACGCTAAGCCCCGCCACGACAAGGCGGGAACCCGTTCGGGGACCTAACCTAACCTAACCTAACCTTTTTTTTTTTTTTCGGGAAATCCATGGACTACCTCCGCCTGGGAGGCGGAGGGGCGTGCCGGACTCTTACCGGCTAAAACCACCAGTGTCTCCTCGCACGTGCGCGCAGCCGCAGGAATCCATTCTTCCGCGCACCCACTAGTGCTGGCCCGGTCTGTCCGGGCCTCGTCTCCTGCAGAGGTAGTGGTGTTCGACTACCCCGTGCATCGCCTCAGAGGCGCGCGCCGACACCCGCTCGCGCCTCCGCCTCGGTCCATCGATGAGGGGCGGGGACTTCAAGTCCCTCGCCCTGGACCCATTCATGGGGCCGGAAGGCGCTTAGTAGCGCCCGCTTTCCGGCCCCAGCGGCGAATCTGGTCTTTGTCCGCCGCCAGCCAATTTCGGCCGCGGAGGTAGGAGGCGGCGCCTCACAATACCGCCTCTCCCCGCGGCCCCACCCACCGCATCAACGGTGCGGCTCCGTCTGAGTCGCGGAGGATAGGGCGTGGCGCATCATACCAACCTCTCTCCTCCGCGACTCCACCTCGGCTGCAGCGGTAAGGCGGACCAACCCCTCCGCAGTAGCCACACACCACATCCGAAGTGGGCTCGCCAGGCCACGGGTGGCCACCTCAGGCCGGCCCTGCACCTCAGGCCAGCCAAGGGGTTCCTCTTTGTTCACCGCGGGCGACCAAGCCACGGCTACTAAGCCCCACGACAAGGCGGGAACCCGTTCAGGGGAACCTAACCTAACCTAACCTAACCTAACCAGTACGCACCGGAAAGTGCACATTCAACATAAGCTCCACGAAAAAATTGCTTAAAAATAGCAAGTTTTGAGCTACGCGATGGAAGTGCTGTGAAAAGTTTTTGAGTGCAGTTCACTAGTGTATTTGGGAGAACTCTGTGCATCACCTGGTTTGGGAGCAAGAGCTTCTGAACTTTGGGAATAAATAGTGTCAACAAGAACAAGAAAATCGCATAGAAAATTTTGTTTGAAAAATTAAGCCCAATTAAACGGCGTAAAATCAAGAAAATCGGTCCACTTCTGCGGAAGTTATTGGCTCGTAAATATTAACAACTTAACCTAAAACCACGTGGTTGCAACGTGCTTTCAGACATTGAGGCTATAGCGTGCCAGTGAACACGAGGCGTCCAGCGACAGGGCAGACTTCAGTGGAGCCTTCGAAGACGGATCGAGGAATCCGCCGAGTATCAATCTCCGCGGCTGGAGACACTATTGACGACCATCAGGTAAGCCACGAGGGATCTCCTAGACCCTTTATTCCTGACCACCCAAGCCTGGGCTCGTTTGAGTCGGGATCTCAAGACCCCGCCACATACCACACATTCACCCACCTCATACCAAGCCCCCTTCACCCTACCCTTACCCTCCCCCCTCAACACTAATCAACAGCATAATATTATCCTGACCACCTACCCCCACCCAAAGCCTTTAAAGGGTACTTGAGTCTTGGTCCTGACTTAGACCCAGATCCAGAACCTAGCCTCCTAATCCCCCCCCCTCTATTTTTTCTTAATACCATATATACGCTTCCCGTTAAAATACACACACCCCCCCTCCCCCATCCCCTCAAGGTTTGCCTCACCCCCGCGAGCCATTACTCAGTAACCGGAAGAGCTAGACCCCCCGTGTGAGGGCTCATTTGAATCAGGAAAAGAAGCCCTAACTTTTGGCCACAATAGAGTTTTTATATTGCCCCATTGTTCGATACCATCACGGAAAATAACACCTCAAGCATACTCCAGGACTCACAGTACACAACACCGGAGATCCCGCAACGGGCTCTTTCTTCGCGTCCAACGTACTCTACACTGCAGTTCAACCACCGAGGAACAGCAGTGAGTTCACAATATAAAATAAAAATCATAATAACAATTGTATTTAATATATCTAACTATAAATATAAATAAAGCATTACCAGTTTCTTATAGCTATTAAGGCAACCTATATTTAGAGATTAAGCACAAATTTTGTATAATATATTTGTATATTTTAATTACAAGGAAAAAAAATGTCAGGAAACAAAGTTGTCTTGTCGGATGTGGAGACCGCTTCCTCTACCAAGCCTTCTCAAAGCCATCCTGTTGCGCCGCCTAGAGCCCCACGATCGCTGCGAGAAAAAGTATTAACAAAAACAAACTTAACAAAACAACTACTAGCGAGTTGCCGCAGCCATCATCTCAGCCTGCAACAGAAAAACGCTCTGTGGACTCTGCCCCGACGGACACACACACCACTAGAAAAAGGCTTCTGCACACCGCCTACGACCAAAATGTCGCAAAACTCAGCAAAAAGCGACAGCTCGATTCGGTCCTCCATTTGTGACCCGGCGGAGGTGGCTTTCGACAAAGTATTTAACTGGAAGCAAGAGGAAATTCCCTCACTTCCAATCCTATCGGACGAAGAATTGTCAATCACATCTGCGCCAGAATCACCATTATCGGAGGCACCGGAAAAAGGTAGACCCAGCCTGCTCATTAACTCCAACAGGCGTCTGGGGGTGGAAATGGATATGGCGACAAAAGCGAAATGCTTCTGAGGAAGGAGGCATTAGAAATGGCGGGGAATATGAAGGGAATGCAAACAAACAGCTTTAGAAAGTCTGCAGTCCCTCTACGAGATGTTCCTGGCATTGTCCGATTCCAATCTAGACATAAGCACAATCTGGAAAAGAAACGCTCACGCAATGCTCATGAGCTAATGCAGTGGAGCAGGCCCATAATAAGCTTATCACTCAGCTTATGAAGGAATGGCATCCGAGATAGGCCAAGCCAGGACTGATATAAAAATACCCTCCAGGAATCTAAGGCGATAAGGGGCTGGCTAGACTTTGAAACCGAGCCTTTCCGTAGAACATCGGAAATACTTAGGGCTGTAACGGATTTAGATAAACGCATAGGGTAATGCAAAATAACCTGACTCATCAGAAGCAGGGAGGTGCGGAGAACATCTTACCTCACTTAGAGTGGATCTCACTGGAGTAAAATCCAGCGTGGAAACACTCAGACTGCAATGGATGACATGCGCCGAATTATCGAAAATCCGATAACAATAACAAGGAGGTTCTGGAGACTGGTCAGAAAACTTTGTTACGCCTTGAATCGCCGCCATCCTGCCCCTCATAGGAAATAAATAAAAAGTTGGAGCAGGAGCTAGACGGAATGAAGAGGTCGCTGAAGGAGCTAGATGAAAACATCAGATCTGGACTCTCAGTCTTATCTTCGGTGGACTCTGGCAAAACATTCCATACTAGCATCAGAGAACAGCTTCAACCCATTGAAGAACATTTAGGTGTTATGTCATCTGAGCTGAGGACGATGAGGAACAGAAGAAACGGCCTCATCACCTACAGCCCCAGGTCTAGCAACGGAGCTTGCACAGCTGGTGAAGC
This sequence comes from Parnassius orleans, assembly GCA_029286625.1. Taxonomy (NCBI): domain Eukaryota; kingdom Metazoa; phylum Arthropoda; class Insecta; order Lepidoptera; family Papilionidae; genus Parnassius; species Parnassius orleans. Next base: position 23,317 of record JAGSMP010001577.1, read on the forward strand.
AACAACAAAACCAAAAGGACATACGCAGAGTGGCTGCAAGCCGGCCCTTCCTACAATCATACTCTCATAATCATCAACTGATTCGAAAAACACAGCTGACAACATCATTGAGAGAATCAGAGGGCCTAGATACTAAAAGACTGGAGCCAAAGTGAATAGGGTAAGGAAGGCGAAAAACCAAAAGTCGTCAGTTGCAACACCAAGGATCTTAACCTTGTCCAAAACAGGGTTAAGACAAACAAAAATTTAAAGTAGAGGTTGCCAGAACAAACAATCCCTTGGCGATGATCAGAGACGTGCTATCGTATCACACCGACGTCGAAATTTGAAAATATACTGGCGCAGAATAAACACCTTCTGCATGACGTCGATGAGAAGGAACGAACAATCAGAGTTCGATACAGGAAAAGGCGAGGAATCCACATGAGTGCCATCCTGTACTCGAGCTCTCTCCTACAATGCACAGGCGCTTTATCGATGCGGACAAAATTTACATTGGCCTCCAAAGGACCAATAACGGACCACTCTCCCTAGTGCAATGCACTAAATGTCTCAGTTTTGGCCACACAAGGCAGTGTGCCACGAGGAAAACTCTGCAGTCATTGCGAGAGAGACCCTCATGGGACAAATGCCCGATCAGACTGAGGAGATCCCAAGATGTAAAATTGCCTAAAGCGCACGGTGCCGATACGGACCTGGCACACAATGCTTAGCTTTGATTGCCAGGAAAAGCAGAAGTGGGATGCCGTAGCACGATCTCGCATAACATATTGCTAAGGGCAGCCAAAATACACCAACTCAAACATTAGTAGGTCAGATATACACCTTAAAATCATTCAGGTGAACTTGCAACGCTCTAGGGTAGCAACGGCGGTACTACTTCAGGTTGCAGCGGATAAAGGAGTGTCGATCGCCATAGTACAGGAACCCTATGTGGGAAAAAATGGCGTTATTAAGGAACATCCTGGCACGAGAGTAATTCAATGCAGCCTGAATAGACAAAAACCAGTGAAAGCCGCAGTGCTTGTCTTCGGGGATCAGCTGGAGATCATTCATGATCCACAGCTGGTTACCGAAACAGAAGCGGCGGTAGTTCTGATTGCATGAAACCTAAAATTAGGAGTCGTGTCAGTCTACCTCGAGGGGGAGCAAGACATCAATCCCTACCTTAGACGAATCCAAGCAGCATGTGCAAAACTTCACACAAACACCATCATAGTGGCTGGAGACGTAAATGCTTGGAGTCAATGGTGGGGAAGCAACACTGAAGATGAAAGAGGCGCGGCATATAACACCTTCCTCAATGAAATGGATCTCCATATCCTCAACACGGGTGACATACCTACCTTTTAAACCTACAGAAGGGGGAGAATCTGCTCGAGCATAGTAGACGTCACTGCTTGCAGTCCGTCACTTCTCGGCAATGTGGAGGACTGGAGAGTGGAGAGAAGTCTAATTACATCAGACCACAATGCCATAACATTTACATTGCGCACCAAAACGGCCTTAAAACAATTACGGCCCTGCACAACAGGCAAAATGGTCAGACTTCTCATCACGCTTCAGATCCCTATTAGAAGAAAGAGCCATAACTCCCACATTAATCGAGGGGGTGAAAACCCACGAGGAACTAGAATCCATCACAATAGCCTACACAAAAGTAATTCAGGAATCTTGCGACGAGACTATTCCGAAAGTGGGCATGAGGAGGGTGAATGCAACGCCTCCATGGTGGTCAAAAACCCTCAACCAACTCAAAAAAGAAGTTCTAAGGAAAAAAAGACGTATAAGAAATGCGGCACCAAGTCGAAGACAACATGTCATAGATGACTACATAAACTGAAAACAGTACACACAAAAGTTGAGGAGGCGCAAACCAAGCTGGAAAGAATTCTGTACGACACAGGAGAAGGAGAGCATGTGGGATAAAATTTACAGAGTTATCCGAAAATCCTCGAGAAGATATGAGGACATGCTCCTAAGAAACATCCAGGGTGAAACCCTGACATCCGAAGAGTCAGCAGAACTCTTGGCCCAAACATTTTACCCTGACGACTGTGTGGTAACAGATCAGCCGTACCACACCAAAGTACGAGAGCTGACGGACTTCAACAAAGACCTAGGTTTGTCAGAAGATGATCCACCTTTTACAGAAGCGGAGCTTGATTCAGTGTTACAAACACTTAACCCAAAAAAAGCCCCTGGACCAGATGGGCTAACATCTGACATCTGCTCCGCCGCAATTCACTGCAACAGGAAGGTATTCCTAGCGATAGACAACATTGAAAATGGCATACTTTCCCAAGCAGTGGAAAACTGCACACGTGGTCATCATTCGTAAGCCAGGGAAGGATGACTACACTCATCCAAAGTCATACCGACCCATAGGTCTCCTGTCAGTACTCGGAAAAATAGTCGAGAAATTGATGGTGGGCCGAATCCAGTGGCACGTCCTCCCAACTCTCAACAAAAACCTATGGCTATGGCTTCATGCCCCCACGTGGTACTGAGGACGCCCTCTATGATCTATTGGAACATATTAAAAACGAAGTGAGGAATAAAAGATCGTCCTCGTTATTTCACTAGATATAGAGGGCCTTCGACAACGCTTGGTGGCCAGCATTGAAACTGCAACTAGCCAAGAAGAAATGTCCCAAAACCTCTACGATATGGTTAGCTCTTACCTTCAAGACCGAAAATCACAGTCAACTACGCCAGAGCAACCAGTGAAAGGGAACTACAAAGGGCTGTGTTCAAGGATCTATTGGTGGACCAACCTTTTGGAATGTTATCCTAGACTCACTGCTGCACAAACACGCACGAAAGGTATACTGTCAGGCATTTGCGGATGACGTTGTCTTGGTGTTCTCAGGCCACTCAACGAGTGCCCTGGAGCAACAAGCCAACGGCACTAAAGAGACAGTAACGAAATGGGGAATCAAGAACAAGTTAAAGTTTGCAGCGCACAAAACAAATGCAATGCTCATAACGAAGAAACTTAAATTCGACTCTAACCTGCATATGTCTGGCAGCAGTGAAACTCGTAGAAATTAAAGTACTCGGTCTCATCATCGACCGTGGACTCACCTTTAAACCATGTAGCAGCCGCATGCAAAAAGCGGCTGACATATACAAAACTTGCATGCGCGGCCAAGGTGACCTGGGGTCTCAATGGTGAGATTGTAAGGACAATATACGTTGCAGTCGTCGAACCTATAGTGATGTACGCTTCGAGCGCGTGGTCCTCAGCAACAGAACTACAGATGATTAAAGACCAACAACACGTTGCAAAGGGCTTCGCGCAGAAGATCTGTAAAGCGTACCGCACGGTATCGCTCACTTCACACTAGCCATCTCGGGTCTGCTTCCGCTAGACCTGAGAATACAAGCGTCTAGCCTGTACAAGACCAAGAAACAAGGCTCGCTGGATTACTTACCACCAGGAAGAGCTTGAAAATCGTGTAAATCACTTGGACCAACCTCATCTATCTAAACTCATCAAATTGGATTATGAGTTACTGGAAACAATGGAAAAACAAACCTCCATAACTAACCGGCCCTCACATATACACTGATGGAAGCAAGATAAAGAAGGTCGGGCAGCTAACATGGTGGGAAGATGGCAGGAGACCAGTAGTTCCACCTTTAGACTGGATCCATCCTGCACAGTTTTCCAGTCCGAGCTCTACGCCTTGCTTAGGGCAAGCAAGCTAGAATCAAGGACAGAATCTGTTATTAACATAATGAGCGACTCAAGATCTTCGCTCGAACTGCTAGCGAACCCTAAAGCAAGCCATCCCCTATCGAAAGCCATACAAGAAAGCATAGGAAGATGAGAAAGAGGGAGAAAAATAAGACTGTTCTGGTTGAGGGCCCATGTAGGCACGTCCGGAAATGAGAGAGCCGACGAGCTTGCCAAGGAGGCACTCCAGAAACAGTCACTATAGACTATGACAAAATCCCCATGTCCTATGTTAAAAAGAAAATCAGAGAGAAACTGTTCGGATCTGGCAGGACAGATGAGACCTCCAACACTGGGCATGTCACCAAAACATTCCTTCCGGATATTGCAAAAGCATACCGGATAGTGAGAAAGACCAAGTTGACACCCACGCAGGTACAAGTGTTAACAGGACATGGTGGAATTGCGGAGTACTTGCACCGCTTTAAGTTAAAAGACACTCCAGGGTGCGAGTGCGACCCGAATGTTAGTGAGTCAGTGTGGCATGTGATTCTTGAGTGTCCCCGCTATCAAGCGGCACGTCTGGACCTCGAGTTCCGGATAAACGCCAATCTTAATAAATCTGACCTACATAAAATCATCGAAGACGATGACAAAAGGCATAAATTCCTGACATTCGTGGAGTCCATCTTCCGCGCAGCTGCGAAGCGCAACGCCACAAACAATCCATCCCTCAAACAGCAGCAAACTGTAGCAGAATCTGCAGAAGTTTGCATAAAGAAACATCCCAGCCAATAAAGCAGTACATCAGCTAATTGCATGCGCTGAAAGAGGCAATCCAGGCCTGAGAATTCGAGGTAGCTCTCTTCATGGATAACAACACAGAGCGTTTCGGGTTATTTTTGCTCAACAGTGGGCGAAACTATGTCAAAATCTCTCCTGGTCTCGCAAACTAACACTAAACAGCAGTACCTTCAAAACGAGCATGAAGCGCAAAACATACGATGCGCTAATTGAGATAGAAGTCGCCAAGCAACGATGTCGAATAGTAAGGTCGAAAAACAAAACGATCTTGCTGTTCACATGGAGCGAAGAAAACTCCATTCGCCCAGGCATGCTCTGCTAACGAGACTCGGCGAGGTAGAAACAGTGGACATACCCGCATCATAAGTGTGGATGCCATGGTGGTCCTATGAGAAAGGTGAAGTCGTAGACCACATTGGTTGCATACAAGCCTCAAATAAACATGAGATAGTCGTGTATGAGGACAGGGGTGAAAACCTGAGCTTCCTCAAACATCGCGACTCGAGTATGGCAACTCAACACCTAACAGCAAATCCAGAAACACTTAGTGGCTCAGAACGCCTGCAACTGAAAACGGCCAAAGAAAAGGCCGCAGCCAGGGAAAAAATTACCAAAAGTTCTGAGTCTCAAAGCGGGGTTAGTACATTAATTAATACCATCAGTGCAGCGGCCCAGAGCATTCTAGGAAAAGCAATGCGAAAGTTGAAAAAGATAAGGCAAGCCGAAAACCTAATAAGAGAGCCTCCGAGAGTACTCAAGAAATCCCAACCCACCCACACTAGACCCTATTCAGGACGAGCCAGCCCGCCAAAACTACCGGCGACTGGGCCTAAGGACCACATAATCAACGCGTTCCTAGAGTTCAAAGCCCTCACAAAAGCAACTCTTGAGGTGAACCAAATTACTTGTAGGAACATCTTACAAAGTTTCCAACTCGGAAGTCATGAGTTTCTTGGGGTGCAGCTCGAGGAGGCAGAAGCCGCAATTTATGACAACAAAACATCTACAGTCATAAGAGGTAAAATGGGTCATCACATGCCGGCTTATAGCGGGTCAGCGGGCTTCGTATCCTTGGATGAGGAGGAGACAGAACGAAAGGGGAGAGTAGTATTCAAACCCCCCCCAACGACCCTATCGTTGTCACCGCCCGTTGCACCAGGGTGATGCTAGAAGACAGGATCCTGAAAATGGCGGAAGCTATCTCGGGAACCTGTGAAATGGGAGATCCTTGGGAAAGCTGGACGGTGCCGACAATAAATTGGGTCAATGGAGTCCAGGATGTGTGAAACAACTTGGGTTATAAACCAATTCGATGCGGAGAATGATTTGATTGTCACTACAACAACAGAAGCAGCTAAAGACCTCAGGGAAAATTAACCAACCGCATAGGCAATGACGCAAAACAAAAGTGCGCACTATGGCCTTGTAGTGTAGCCACCACAATATATATTAGTGTTAAGGTAGAATAAGGATCAGTATAATTAAAGTTCTAGTAGCAACAACACGTCTCCTATTTATTAAAACCTTCAACATTACATGGCGATTTGCCAGGCGGTGCGCTGCTACAACAAATATGCGCACCGCCGGGCCTATAAGAATAGGATTTTTTACAAAATAAATAAATAAAGAAAATCGTCATGGTTTAACTTGTAAATATTATTAAAATATATACATTATAATAACGCAATGGACGTAATACCGGATGTGACAAGAAAACTATAATATGAAATACACGAGGAGAGGCCACAAAATATATTGTTTTAGAAGCAGACTGAAAAATTAAAACTGACGGATTCATTGAAAAAGGGAAAGAAGCGGTTGTATTCTAGCGAGCATCATCCAGAAAAATGTGAAAATTGAGTCAAAAAGAACAAAGAAGAAATTAAGAGGTAACTTCGCACCTGAGTGATTTTAATTCCATTTAAAACTTTATTTATCTGATTAATTTGAGATTGTTTTTATGTTCTTTTTGCTGTTATTTGAAGTTGTGTATTAAATATTCTGTATTTCATATATGTTTAAGTTGAAATTAATTATTAGATACTTAATATTAACGATTTAATTGTTATTTTATTATTGTTTAAAAAAAAAGAATCATTTTACAATATTATAAAGTTACGTAAGTACTTCAGTGGCATTTGTATTAAGGCACTAGACGATTTTATATTCATTTTTTATATGAAAGATTAAATTTTTACGTACTTAATTTCACCAAATTTATAGTTAAAATAACACTGTGATACGTTTTATTTCTCGAATCCAAATTTTAAAGGTTATAATCAATTATTTTTTTCTAAATTCACGATCACAATATACCTTAAAGTTATATTATGATAGATAATTTATTTTTTCAATATTTTAAATAAATTAATGTTTTGTTATATGTAAACTCGATAGCTGATACAGCGATTGTTTAAATTTTTTGTATGCGATATAACTAACATCATAATATTTCTAGCAACGTTAAATTTAAGAGCCAATGAGTTATTGGATGTATGTACTATAACTATGAACGACGAAACTATTTAAATGTCTGTGTAAATTAAAAAAAAATGCTTAGAATCTCATTTTAAGGTTGCATTCATATTATAATATATTGTACAAGTTATATTAAAATTAGGTATGAATCACACGGTGTGCTTCAGTTCAGGCTTAGGTAATCATAGTTCGATGCAATCGCAAACGTTTCCATATACTTACTTTCGAATTTAAAACAAAGGTGTCTCAAATTGCTAGCGCTGCTATGAGTACAATTTGTATTTTGATCTGTCTGTTGTTATAATAGTGATGACGACTTATGTTCCCATTATTATTTCTTTTGTTTTGTTCATTTTAATAAGAAACGTAATAATTTACTTTTGGTTTTATATTGTTTGAACTTTTAAAGCTTTTAAACTATTATAATCTCTTAAAATAGTACTTGTGTGGATTATGAAAATAATTACTTCGTTTAATTCGATTTTGAAACTCATTACATAAGGTATACAATTAATTGATTTAAATTCTGTTGTGCCCATATTGTGAGCCTCAATTCCTGACTGACAATGATGTAACTAAATATTTTACGAGACTATGTCATATTTGTAAAAGATGTAAGTAAATTTATGGATAAGTAAGAGAATACATAATTAGAAATGAAAAGTAATGATAATGTTGTAGGTTTGAGTGACATAGGCAAAGAAAATTGTCGGTGGTTAGCATATCCACATACAATCAGCCTGATCAGCTGAGAGTTTGGAAAAACTAATAACCGATTAATTTTTAAGGTTGTTCGGATGCGATTAAAGACGTTATGAGTTTTAAAGAGGGAATGATAATTTATTATGAATTGTATAGAAATATTGTCCATAATCTTGGGTACAATTAAATAATGACTAATAAATATTATAAATGTAAAGAAATAAATAGAAATAAAACAAAAGTTGACCTGCATAAATAAGTAATGGAGAGATACGGAACGTCCATCACTAAGTAAAGCATATAGTCCTCGAGCAGGGTATGTTTCCATGTTTGGATGATAAAATCGAGTAACGGGTACTAGGAACAATACCTTCAGTACAAGTGAGATGTGAACAATTTTACTCACATTAGTACTGTTGGGGACCAGAGAAGTCTAAATTTGTTACCCTTAATAATGGTACATTGAGGTCGTATCCTTCATTGGATCATAATGTGAACTTAGTTTCCTCCGTGACAATTGTTGAGTCTTTTAAAATGACTTAAACGTTGACCTCAAGGTTGTGCACAACCAAGGTACAGTTTTACCTTGATATAGTATGATTTAAAAGTTTATGTACCAATAAAATAAAATGAATGTAATGAAAATGTAATATAGTACCCAAGTAAATGGGGCCCATCGTGATAAATATCATGAAATAAAATATAAATGAAGTGAATTAATACTCCGTTTCGATATCTAATAAATAAATAAATGTATAAGAGAATAGAAATACTAGCTAAAGGTCAAAAATATTAAGAAATAAAAGAAAGTACGTACAAGAAATAAAAAAAAAGGCCTGATAATCGAAAACAAAGGATATGAGAGTACTGTTAGTATGAAAATAAAGGACGAGAATAATTAAAATGAGGTAAATTATTACCTCATTTCAAGGAATCCTGAACAAATCTAAAATGTGAGATATTATGTTGTTATTTTGCATTTCTGTATTAGGGTGCTACCTGCAATGCTACTCAAAATGCTACTTACAAGCTATACATCTAGTAACTATAGGATCGATCCACACAACCACATGTAAAAAACAATTAAATTTGATTAATACATTTTAGCGTAGATTTACATGAATTTACAAGATTTTTTTTCATATTTAGCCACATTGATTCATAGTTACAATAACTCTACCTTAAATTTCTTTTGTGTTATGTTTTTTTTTTTTGTTTATGTATAATTTGTACAATTTTAAACTAAATTTGGTATATTGCTTACTAAAATCAAATCCAAAGCGTATCGATAGTCTATTATTATAAGTTTGATAATGTAATAATTTTTTTTCTCTATATAGACAGTCAAATCTAAATTTACGTTAATACATATTTACTTTAAAAAAATTGTCTTTTCAAATGTTAAACAAATATTTTGTTATAACTTCTAAATTAACTTTATTACACTTTTAAACTCTGTATTCAATTAAGATAAACATTTTCTATGAAAATCTTTTTCTAAAAAGAGAAAAGTAGTAATCAGTTTTCGACTATTATAAATAACTTAAATAATAAACACTGATAATGTATGTAAATGTAAATGTATTATAACAATGCAATGTAACGATCTCAACTACGTACATTAAAAAGTGTTTAATACTATAATTTTCAAATACTTTTAAGTGTACTCATAATAGAACATTTTGTAAGTTATGTTGAATTAGATATTATGTTTGTGTCATACGATGTAATTGAAAACCTTTCCTTATACGTGCTTTGATATTATAACAAAGGTGTCTGTCACCACCGCTTACGCGGCTGAGATTGCAAAATGTATTTTGATATCTGTTTTAAGTTAATGATCATGATTACGTTGCATTATGTTCTTTGTTCACTTCATCTTAAAATGAAATGCAATATTTTCGGTGTTATATTATTGAACCTTCAAATCATATGTTTTAACTTTTATAAGTCATCATCTTCTGAAAAATTGTAGAGTATTAATATATAACTTATTTGCGTGGATCATGAAAGTAACGATTAATCAAATATAAAGGTATAAATAAATGAAGTATAAAGTATGCAATTATAAATATAAATGTGAAAAAAATATACAAGGAAGAGTAGGTACTACTTAATGCAGTGTCTGGATAAGTTACTTAATAAGTGACTAAATAACTCAATATCTAAGTATGTTACAATAATGTGTCGACCAAAAATAATATACCTTCGCGAATGTTCACCTAATTATGTCAAATACGTATGTTGTATGTATGCATAATACATTATACTAATTTTAATGTGATTGAGCAATTATATAGGAGGTTTGGCCAGCCGTCTACCCAATCCAAGACGAATTATATATATTATCCGTAATTAAAACGTAAGATTTTATTTAGGACTAACTTTTACAATATAAAAAAAATGTTTTAATATTTTTTTTGTCGGTGGAGGTGTAGTGTAGCCACCACAATATATATATTAGTGTTAAGGTAGAATAAGGATCAGTATAATTAAAGTTCTAGTAGCAACAACACGTCTCCTATTTATTAAAACCTTCAACATTACAGCCTCAATTTTAGTAAATGGTATGAGAAGCCAAACCAGAAGGTGCACTCGACTTTTAGTCGACGAAGCTCTCATGAACCATTTCGGGGCCATAGTAATGGCAATGCGACTGAGTGGAGCGGAAAAAATACTGCTCATCGGTGACATCAATCAACTTCCATATATCGACAGGGAAAACCTCTTCGCGATGCAATATACTCGCCCAAGCCTCGTGACCACAATCAGCCAAGAACTCCTGTGTACGCACCGGAATCCTATGGATGTGGCATGCCCTCAGTGAAATCTACAATGGCATATATTCATCCAGATCTCAGGTGCACTCACTGGAAAGGAAAAGGTACACGGGAGTCGTTATACCAGGTACTCTACCCAACAATTTATATCTTGTATATACACAAGCAGAAAAGGAGTCCCTTACCAGCTAGGGATATGGTTCGGGTCCTGGGTCGCGAATTTTAACCGTACATGAGGCCCAAGGCCTCACATACGGGACAGTGGTCATAATGAGGACAACAACAGAGAAGCACAAAATTTATGACAGCGTCCAACACGCAGTAGTGGCAGTGTCCAGGCACACAGTCTCCTGTGTATATTACACGGACGATTGCGACCATGCGACTGGAAGGCTGATTAAGAGCGCAATGGCTGCGACAACAAAAAGGATTAGAGAATATAACTTAAAAATGGCATTAAGAAGCAGAGACGCAGCTGTCGTGGAGGCCCTGACAACGGCGAATCAACACAGCTGAAGACGGAGCGGCCTCCACGATAACGAAAAAAAAAAAAAAAATGTATATATTATAAAAATATAGTATGATAAGTTAATACAGAATGTTAGGAACTAGATCTAAGTTAAAAGTACACTAGAAATAATAGAAATAATGGCGTATCTGTAATAATAATTATAGTATTCTTAATAAAAAATTAATAAGTATAATATTCTCAATAAATAATAGAGTAAGTGCCGCAAGTATTTTACTTGTTGTTCTTTCTTTATTTTATATATATATATATATATAAATGTAAATAATAATAAAAAAAAAGATAAAAAAAATGTGTATATATTATAAAAATATAGTATGATAAGGTAATACAGAGGGAAAAAAAATAGCGAAACAAGGGGAAAAAAAAAACATAATAATAATAATAAATACATTAAAAAAAAATGTGAACTCACTGCTTAGGCTTAAGGCTTAAGTAAATTTACTAACACTAGTAGTGTAAGGAGTACAATGTAAAATGCAAAAGTTAATAAAGAAAAATAAAGCGAAAAATGGTACGGACCTCGAGTCTGTAGTGCAAAATTATTTATAAAAAAAAAAAACCTAAACTAACCTAACCTAACCTAACCTTTTTTTTTGCGGGGGGAAGTCCTCACGGACTACCTCCGCCTGGGGAAAGGCGGAGGGGCGTGCCGGACTCTTACCGGCTAAAACCACCCCGGTGTCTCCTAGCACGTGCGCGCGGGGCCGCGGGAATCCAAATTCTTCCGCAGCCCCACACTAGTGCTGGCTCGGTCTGTCCGGGCCTCGTCTCCAGCACGGGGTAGTGAGGTGTTCAACTACCCCGTGCATCGCCTCAGAGGCGCACGCCGACACCCGCACGCGCTCCACCTCAGGGCCATCGAAGAGGGGCGGGGACTTCCCAAGTCCCTCGCCCTGGACCCATTCATGGGGGCCGGACAAGGGCGTTGTCCGCCCTTCTCCTGCGCTCGGTGCGCCTTCTGCGGCCGGGGAAGGGAGTCGAGATCTCCCTTTCCCGTTCCGCAGTTTCCTTCTGCGACATCACGTCCTCGCAGAAGGACACCACCGTGTCCCACGACTCTGCGCTACCGACCATCTTCCGCACTAAGGCCGGCAGCGACAGATCGCTTCCTACTTCATTTGTGAGGACACGGCGCTGCTCCTCCCAAGCTGCACACTCGGCGAGCGTATGTTGCGCTGTGTCCTCCCTGCAATGGACGCAGTGGTGGCACCGAGCGTCCGGAACCTAACCTAACCTTTTTTTTTTTTTTCGGGGGGAAATCCTCATGGACTACCTCCGCCTGGGGAAAGGCGGAGGGGCGTGCCGGACTCTTACCGGCTAAAACCACCCCGGTGTCTCCTCGCTCGTGTGCGCGGGGCCGCGGGAATCAAATTCTTCCGCAGCCCCACACTAGTGCTGGCTCGGTCTGTCCGGGCCTCGTCTCCAGCACGGGTAGTGAGGTGTTCAACTACCCTGCATCGCCTCAGAGGCGCACGCCGACACCCGCACGCGCCTCCACCTCAGGGCCATCGAAGAGGGGGGGGGATTTCAGGTCCCTCGCCCTGACCCATTCATGGGGGCCGGAAAGGGCGTTGTCCGCCCTTCTCCTGCGCTCGGTGCGCCTTCTGCGGCCGGAAGGAGTCGAGATCTCCTTTCCCGTTCCGCAGTTTCTTCTGCGACATCACGTCTCGCAGAAGGACACCACTGTCCCACGACTCTGCGCTACCGACCATCTTCCGCACTAAGGCCGGCAGCGACAGATCGCTTCCTACTTCATTTGTGAGGACACGGCGCTGCTCCTCCCAAGCTGCACACTCGGCGAGCGTATGTTGCGCTGTGTCCTCCTGCAATGGACGCAGTGGTGGCACCGAGCGTCCGGAACCTAACCTAACCTTTTTTTTTTTCGGGGAAATCATGGACTACCTCCGCCTGGGGAAAGGCGGAGGGCGTGCCGGACTCTTACCGGCTAAAACCACCCTGGTGTCTCCTCGCTCGTGTGCGCGGGGCCGCGGGAATCAAATTCTTCCGCAGCCCCACACTAGTGCTGGCCCGTCTATCCGGGCCTTGTCTCCTGCACGGGGTAGTGAGGTGTTCGACTACCCGTACATCGCCTCAGAGGCGCGCTGACACCCGCTCGCGCCTCCGCCTCGGGTCCATCGAAGAGGGGGGGCGGGGACTTCCCCAAGTCCCTCGCCCCTGGACCCATTCATGGGGGCCGGAAGAGCGCTTAGTAGCGCCCGCTTTCGCGGCCCCAGCGGCGAATCTGGTCTTTGGCTCCGCCGCCAACCAAGTTTCGGCCGCGGAGGGTAGGGAGAGCGGCGCCTCGCAATACCGACACTCCTCTCCCCCCGCGGCCCCACCACCACCGCATCAACGGCGCGGCCCCGTCTGAGTCGCGGAGGATAGGGCGAGTGGCGCATCGCCATACCAACACTCCTCTTTCTCCGCGACTCCACCTCGGCTGCAGCGGTAAGGGGAGCGGACCAACCCCTCCCGCAGCAGCCCACCGACACACATCCGAAGTGGGCTCGCCGAGCCCACACGGAGTGGCCACCTCGGGCCGGCCCTACACCTCGGGCCAGCCAAGGGGTTCCCACGAAGCCCTGATATGACCCCCCTAGATTTTTTTTTGTGGGGCCACATGAAACAGATTGTGTACAGTACTCCAATTAGTACAAGAGAAGAATTTTTTACAAATTTAGTTACAAAAAATAATGGCTGCGGCTAGTCAAATAAAAGAAAATCGTACTGTATTAAAAAAAAAACAGTACGTAGTGTGGCATTACGTGCAACTGTATGTATGGATGAAAATGGTGGTCATTTTGAAAATTTAATAAATTAAATCATTTTTCTACGGTTTTTTTTGTTTTATTCCATAATTTTGTCAATTAAATCATTATTAAATTACTTTTGAATTTTGTGCTCAGATTACCTACCTTATTTTTAGTGATTATCTTAACAACGAAAAGAGATAAAACGCATGTTATTTTGGAGAACTTGTACAGTAAGCTACGTAGTTTAATAAAACATGCTAAAAAGGTTATCTCAACGTACTAGTTTTGAAGTTACAGACCAAAAATTAAAAGAAAAGTATTTTTTAACAAAAAATTATCTTATTATTTTTTTGACAAATTTCCTGCTTGATATCGTAGGTTTTTTTAATTTTTATTGCTAGTTAATCTTTCTAACTTTCAAATAAATTTACTTTGAAAAAAAATACACCGTTTACTTAAAGAGAAAATAATTTATAACCGAAGGATGGGAATTTTACCAAAAAAAAAAATTAAAATGATTTTATTTTTTAAATAGTTTACATAAAAAAAATTTTTTCGATTTTTTACCGGTAATTTTTTATCTAGTATCCGCACATTTCGTTTGATCAAGTGTAAAATTAACATACTGTATACAGCTATATAAATATAACAGTTTTGTGCTAGACTATTATCTATACATATAATAAATCTGTAGAAAAGTTGTGTCTGTAATTCTGTATATTCTTGAAAAAACAAGTCCAGGGGATTAATTAAAGGGTTCGGAAGCCAAATTAGTGGTTTTTAGAATTTTTGTCTGTCTGTCTTTCTGTCTGTCTGTCTGTTTGTATGTCTGTCTGTGTATTCCGGATTCACGCAAAAACTACTGGACTGATTTACATGAAATTTTGTACGTAGATAGTTAGTAACCCGGGGCAATTTATAGGATACTTTTTATCCGATTACGGAACTTCGAAAAAAGAAGGTTAAGTATTTTCCTTACATTAGACGTTAATTTTCTATTATATCTTTGTTATAGGCGGTATGCCTGGTGTTTTTCAAATAAATACCATATTTATAAATAAAGATTAAAATATAGTTATAGCCTTGGTAAAATAATTCGAAACTACACTGATTTATTATCAAAACAGTGCCATCTGTCATCAAATGGAAAAGTAGTATATTTTGCCTTCAGTTACATAGTTATAAAGTAAATAATATAAATAACTTACAAAATTTAAATAATTAGATTTTTAAAATTATTTAAAAATTCTAACGTTTAGTTTTTAGTATTTTTGTTATTTTATTTTGAAAGTAATAATTTCAATAGATAAAAATGACGTATATCAATAATATGAAAATCGATAAGGTTTTTCTTAGAGTATTTATAATAGCTTGCTTATTCAACACTAAGAGATTTTTATGTTGTTCGCTTCTATCGCTGATATTACTAGATAGTATAGTTTTAGCTTTCATTATTTCATCTAACAATAGCGCCATCTACTTACTTCTAAATAAACTAAAATGGTTAGTCATTATAAAATTAAATAATAGAATGCTACTGAATATACGATGTAAATAATTGAAAATTTGTTCGTGGCATCGTTGGATGTGTAATTACTAGGTAGGTAGATGTGGTCAACAATCATGCAAAAGCTTAGTTTCAGTTTTTATACAGTTTTTATAAATATACCGCAGACTTCTTTCATTTCTCCGCTCCTAGACCACTCGGAGTCTGTTAATAGTGGACACCATTCACCACTATTACATTGGTGACCCCGTTACGAACACCGATAAGGAAGATCCCTGCAAGAATAGTAGGAAAAATATCAAGGAGGACTTCAGTATATATAAAATCAGTGTAATCAAGACGTCATTATGGAGCGAGAAGCGAAGAAATCCGACGCGTATACATCAAACCCGGCCAAGGAACAAGAAATCGCCAGTATATCTTTATCGTTGAGAATACCACCGTTTTGGAGAGATAAACCTCGACTTTGGTTCGTCAGTTTTGAAGCCGCAACGAACGATTTAAAGAAGAGTCAAGCGCAACTAGCACAGATGGTGATCGCCCAACTTGAGAAACAAGACATCGAACATATTTCGGACCTGTTGTACAACCCACCGGCATCTGACCAGTATAATTCGCTGAAGGATCGTCTGATCTCTGCATATGAAGAATCCGACAGTCGCCAGCTACAGAAACTTCTATCAGAAATAGAACTTGAGACCAGAAGCCCACACAACTCCTACGCAGAATGCGTACTTTGGCGCGAGATAAAGTCCCAGATTCGACGCTACGACTAATGTGGGTAAACCACCTACCACCACATGTTCGATCGGTACTAGCAGTGAGTGAAACATTCAGCACGCAGACGAAGCTCGACGAACTGGCACTCCTGGCGGACAAGATGATCGAAAACAGCAGTAGCTCACACATATCGATGATCGAAGGCACTTCAATCAAGGCCAATGATACCCAGTTTCTTCTCGAAGAAATTCGGAAGTTATCACTCGAAGTCGCCGCGCTCAAAGCTTCCCAGCATCAAACCTGTTACCAGCAACAGTACAACCAGCGCAATCAGCAACACCGAAGATCACTTTTTCGTCGCAACCGCTCTGCAAGTAGAAGTCGAACAAGGTCAAGAACAAGATCCCCTTACTGCTACTATCATCGACGTTTTGGTTCCGAGGCAAGAAAATGCACAACACCGTGTACATTCAAAAATGAAAATATGAAGTCGGAAAACTAACTAATACGCTTGATGCGACGGGATCCAGCGTAACAGAAAAGTCCTACCGTCTTTTGTCACCGATAAAAAGCAAGCTTACCTTCCTTATCGACACCGAGCGAATATCTCAGTTTTACCGCCGAGTCAAATACAGAAGATGAAGCCACTGGATTTTCAACTCTACGCAGCAAACAATACGGTGATTCCTACATATGGAGAAAACAATGGAACTAGATTTAAACCTACGCCGACCATTCAAATGGAGATTTATCGTCGCTAAAGTCAGCAAACCAATCATCGGTGCTGATTTTCTTCAACATCACCAGTTGATCGTCGACATCAAAAATCGAAGAATCATCGACGGAAAACCAATCTTGCATCTCAGTCTTTCGTCCAAGCAACCAATCAGTCCACAATAAGAAGCATAGACGTTCAACAATCGTATCACAAGATCCTTGAAGAATATCCTGAATCACAAGAATAACTTCAATGAAATTAACACCGAAGCACAACGTTGAGCATTTAATCGAAACCAATGGACCACCACTTCATTGCCGTGCACGTCCAATCGCACCACACCGATACGAGCAAGTTCGAAAGGAATTCGAAAACATGATCGAGCAAGAATATGCCGTCCAAGCAAAAGCCCTTGGTCATCACCACTTCACGTTGTACCGAAGAAGAATGGAGAATTACGAGTTTGTGGAGATTACAGAAGACTGAATTTATTACCACTCCTGACCGCTACCCAATACCGCGAGTCAAGGATTTCACTCATCAACTGTCAGACAAGACTATATTTTCCACCATCGATCTCAACCGAGCTTACCAACAAATAAAAGTACGCGATGAAGACATAGAGAAGACAGCAATAATTACTCCAATGGGATTATTCAATTCCCAAGAATGACTCAGGACTGAAGAACGCTGCTCAAACCTTTCAAAGATTCATACGAAGTACTTCATGGACTGGATTTCGTTTTCGCATTCATTGATGATCTCCTTGTTGCAAGCCCTGATAAAGAAACGCACGAAACCCATCTACGCACCGTGCTACAGCGATTAGAAGACAATGGAATCACAATCAACCCTTCGAAATGCAAATTTGGACAACAAGAAGTTCAATTTCTTGGTTTCACCGTCAGCAAGGAAGGAATAAAACCGCCTACTGAAAAAGTCAGAGCAATCATCGATTATGCGAAACCTAAAACAATCGAAGAACTAAGGCGTTTTCTTGGGATGATTAATTTTTACAGAGAACACATTCCTAAAGCCGCTGAAATCCAAGCACCACTTCACGCTTACCTTCACAACACGAAGAAAAAAGATAAAACGTCAATCGGATGGAACGATGAAGCCACGAAGGCATTTGAAGCTTGTAAAGTTGCGATCCAAAATGCAGCTTTGCTCGCTCACCCATCACACGAAGCAACCCTTGCTATCTTCAGCGACGCATCCGATCTCAGCAGGAGCTGTACTCCAACAATACATCAATGGGAAATGGCAACCACTTGGCTATTTTCGAAGAAATTCTCCGATACCAACGTAACTACAGTACATTCGACCGAGAGTTACTCGCTATATACATGGCCTCAAGCACTTCAAAAACGTTCGAGGGTCGAAACCTGATCGTTTTTACCGACCACAAGCCATTAACATATGTACTTCAGAAGAAACCATCATCATCGGAAACACCACGACGAGCAAGACAACTCATTTTCATAAGCGAATTCACGACCGACATACGTCACATCAGTGGAAGGACAACATAGTCGCCGACGCACTCAGTCGCATACCAATCGACAGTGTAACGTGCCTACATCAATCGACTATCACAAGATCGCCGAAGCACAAGACAGAGATAGCGACAACATCAAACTTATCGAAGCAAAGTAACTTGACCATCAAGCAAGTTACAATGCCAATGACGCATCTACCTATATACTGCGAAGCATCAACGTCAACCATGCGACCATACCTACCAGAAGAATGTCGTCGCGAAGTCTTCAATGCACTGCACAACATCAGTCATCCAGGTGTTAGAGCAACCAGAAAACTCATCACTGGAAAATTCTTTTGGCCTTCAATACAAGTGGATGTTGGCAATCAAGCGAAGCAATGCATTCCATGTCAAAATGCAAAGTACAAAGGCATACATCAAGCAGCCTAGATTCATTTCCACCTACGGAGAGATTCGAACACCTGCACGTTGACATCGTTGGACCATTACCTACTTCACCGCAAGGACATCGTTACCTCGTAACAATGATCGACAGAACAACAAGATGGCCAGAAGCAATACCTACCGAAGATACATCAGCTGAATCCGTCGCGAAGATAATTTATGAAAATTGGATTACTCGTTTCGGATCACCTAAAACCATCACAACGGATCAAGGAAGAAACTTCGAAAGCAACCTATTCCTCAAACTTCTTCAAACTATGGGAATACAGAAGACACGTACAACGGCATACCATCCTCAATCAAATGGAATAGTCGAACGATGGCATCGTACATTGAAGACCGCACTCAAAACTCGTTTATCTCAACATACAAAGTGGATTGACGAACTACCTACAGTGCTACTTGGACTACGAGCAACACCGCGTACAGACACTAGTCTTAGCGCCGCTCAGCTAACATATGGATGCAGCATAAGACTACCGTGTGACTTCTTCACTTCAACATCGTCAAATAATCAAGAAATGAATTACGATTTTGTAACTCAACTTCGAGAATCAATCAACAAAGTCTTATCGTCAAAACGCACATCATCACACGGAAATAATAAATCAGTATTCATTCATCAAGATTTGAAAACATGCAAGCAAGTTTTTGTAAGAAACGACGCAGTGAAGAAACAATTTCAACCTACCTACGATGGACCGTATGAAGTATTAGAGCGAAATAGCAAGACTTTTAAATTACAAATACCCGGAAGGAAATCTACAATTATATCGATCGACCGACTAAAGCCTGCCTATATTATTAACGAGGATACTTCAGAGGATTCATCATCATCAGCATCATCATCTCAACCACCAGCGAGGAAGCTTGAAAACCCATCACCTACATCAACCCAGATAAAACCCATTTTAAAAATTACGAGCCACGGGCGAGTCGTCAAGCCTCCGGTACGCTTTCGCTAGGGGGAGAGTGATGTAGCAGCCAGGCTAATCAACCCTAAACGGTAGTAAATAACGTTACCCTGGTGCTACCATAACGCAGAAGATGAAGGTCTGAAGAAAACATTTATTTCTAAATTACCCCCGGCTACTGAGATACTGCGGACTGCATATCGATGCGAGATAATTTGACGTATATATTTTTAACGTTCTAATATAGAAACAAGAAACAGTCGCAAATATCATCAGCGCCGCATTGTCTTCACACGCCGGCTATCTTCATGAATCCGTCGACCATTTTCGAGCCGTTTCTTCAACGCCGCAGCTTCGCTTCTTCTTGCTGTTCCGGAGATGTGGACACGCCGCCGCCGCTCGCCGATTACGCGCGCGCGCCGGTCTGCATGACTTATATAGTCCCGTCCAGCAACGCAGCTACGAGAAGCGATCCACGAGTCTTACGCCGGCAAATGGAGCGCGACATATAATAGTTGTATATAATATTGTAATTGATTAATTTCATTGGTCAAAATGTAGAAATTCCAATTGGCTAAATAAATAAAAGATATTGCTATTGGGTAACTAGGGATGTAGCCGGGAATATAAATATAGGCAGGGTTCACTAAAATAAACACCTTCAGTCGCCTGCACATAGTAAGGCATATCAAGAAAATAGTTTCATTTCTCCGCTCCTAGACCACTCGGAGTCTGTTAATAGTGGACACCATTCACCACTATTACATATTTAAACAAATACGAGGGCCGTGTAGTTCGCCATGAGATTTCATCATTGCACGGGAGCAAAACGTGTACGATTACCTCGAGGATGAATCTGTTGATTGATGTAACATGTATGTAAGCTGCTCCTTTCTTACTTTTCATGGGGCAATATATGCAGTTTATATTTCATTCATATTTTCGGGTATGTTCTTTTTTATTTTTACTCTACCGTAAATATTAAGGGTTGCAAAGATGAGTAGAACTCATTATCTTCAGCCCATCAAAAGTCCACTAAAATTAACATAGGCCTCCCCTATAAATTGTCAAGTGGCTGGATATTTGGTATAGTTGCCACGCTTGGTAGGCGGGTTGGCCACCGCAGCTATTATTATTTTGATTTGTTGTCAGGAAGATATTATGCTGCCCATCTCCTGTTTATTTTCCTATGTCGCCTCTTACGATGGGACGGTATGAGGTGGCAGATTCTCTTTCACCGCCACAACAGGGCGAACATTTTTCACCCTGTTCATGAGTTTAGTGCTTCCCACGTTCACTGTGAATAAAATTTATAAGGAATAAAACAAATTTTAAGGATTTTTTTTTGCGTTTAATTTTAACTTTTTTAATTTCCGATGTTTTGGGCACTTTACAGCACCCATGGTAACGGGAGGACTGAAGTGTTTGACCACCTGATGTCATAGTAAGAATATAATAGAATAGAATAGATACAGTAGTATTAAAGTTGGTAAAAATTACTGCAGTAATATGCTTGGTTTTGAATTTAATTTTATTAATTATGGGGTCCTTAGCAGATGGTAGCACTCAGCCATCTTCCCTATTTAAATTAGGATGTTTTTGAACTTCAATAGCCTCCTGAATCATCATTGGTAGGAATCGGTGTTCTAATGCAAAGATTTGTTGTCTATCAGATCCGATATAATGGTTGGGACAATACTAAACATATCACTGACATATGTCATGACATACTTTAGACTTCCCGGAGCGTCGGTGCTTCACATTAACGGTATGTTCCTTTACGCGGGTTTTTATGGAACTTTTATCCAAAGATGCGTAAAAGCCCCCTCGTAAAAAAAGTTAAAAATTAAACGTGATAAAATCCGTGACATTATTTTTATTCCATGTGTATTATGTACATTATTATTGAACTGCATTTATTAAATTTTGAAGTGTACTCGAACGTAAAAAAAATATCTACATCTATTTTATGGTACTAATCTATATTAAATAGGACCAATGATATGAATAAAATATTTCAAATAAACATTATACCGTAAATTGATAGACGACCATGAAATTCATCATTATTTTGTTAAAACTAAATTGACTTTAATTATGAATGAATGTAAAGAGTAAAATGTAAATATTAATAATACATTTTGATTCCAAGACAATTTACCTTTTTTGTGGATACATGGGAAGACACGCCCGATATGAAAAATAGTAGGTGTTTCTAGACATATACGATATATGCACGTGTTCCTGTAGTTATTATATCTGTGCTAAATACAAATCATCTACGTCTAATAGTCTTTTAGAATTCAAAAAAAAATCTTTCACAGACATAGAGACACAGACACCGAGGTGACTCTAAAAGTAATCGAATTTTGCTAAAGGCACGGAATAGCATTTAATGATGTTTCTAAATTCAAGTTCACGCGAGCGAAGCCGCGGTTAAAATGTCATTTTTATATTAACTACAGGAGAGATCAACTTTTCGCTTTGCAATGTTTATGACATACATAACAAATTTATTTCGTTTTTGATTTCGTTTCACATGATATATTATTGCAAAAATTAGAGACAGCTGGGATCAGAGGACTAGTACTTCAGTGGTTATCGTCATATTTAAATGGCAGACAACAATGTGTTATCATTGATAAAATAGATAAAACAATAACTTGACATCTTATTCATCTGGATATAAATATAATAATTTCGGCGTTCCAAGGAAGTATATTAGGACCGATTCTTTTCTATTATATATTAATGACATTGTTGACATTACGAATCATAAATGTATTCTGTACGCTGATGACATTTCAATTATTGTGACATGTAATAAAAATAAAAAAACAATTAGAAATCATGAAGATGACATTAATAATACAATTGACACACTAATAGAATGGCTTGACATAAATAATTTGAAAATTAATCTAGATAAATCCCATTATATACAATTTAATAAATTTATCAATTCCAATCATAATATGAAATTTAATATACTAAAACTAAAAGAAGCTACATGTACAAAATTTCTGGGAATAACGTTAGATGAAGATATAAACTGGAAAGAACAAATAGATAACGTATGCAGTAGAATTAATAAATTTAAACATGTCAAAAAAATTACAAATATTAAAACGGCAATTGCAACTTACCACGCATACGTAGAGTCTATTCTACGCTATGGACTTATAATATGGGGTAATGGTACTGACCGTAATAGAGCATTCGTTGCCCAAAAAAAATGTATTCGTGCAATATGCGGGATATCGCCAGGGGAATCCTGTAAACCGCTATTTAAAAGACTTGGTATATTACCCCTCCCGTCACTATACATTTATGAAGTTGGCTTGTTTGTTTTTAAAAAATAAGTCATTATTGATATATATCCTCGAAACCGACGTGACCCAGACAAACTTGTCCTAGATGTTAATCCTAGGCTCGTTAAATATAACAAAAGATGCCTAAAAATGTGTGTAAAAATATATAATAAAATACCTAAAGAATTTAAACTATTAAGCGAAAGACTATATAAGAAACATTTGTATGATTGGTTAAAAATTGAATGCTTTTATGACTTAAAAGATTTCTTTTGAGATTAATTTTTTCTGAATTTAAATAATTATTAATATTGTCTAAACATTTTAAAATTATAATTTGCATGCTATTATTAGCGAAACACGACTGCACTATATATATTGTAACATTTTTAATACCGTGATTCTTGCAAATAAAGATTTATGATTTATGATTTAAAACTTATGTGATATAGGAATGAGTGCGCATAAGTGTAAGCTGTTTTACAGCTCTTTTGAATATCTTGGATCTTGGGTCAAAAACATCCAAGCCGGAGCTTTTCATGGATATCTCGTTGTAAAGTCGACACATTCTTATTATCGGGTTATAAAAGGAAGTATTATTCTTATAAGTCTGCAGGAAAAATCTTCTGCGGCGGGTCTTGCAAAACTTAGCTCCGACCGCATGGACAGTTTCCACGAGCTTGTCATTCATGTCGTCCTCTGCACTGCAATATTCTAGGCACGTATCCTTTCCAGTCAGTAGCTTGAAACGTCTTCCAATGCAGCGGTGAAGAGTTTCAGGGATATTACGTCACCCTGTCTTACCTCTCTGCAGTTGGATGGTTTCATACTCTGGTTCTGTACTCGGATAGCCATCGTAGCCCTACTGTACAAACACTTCAGCACCTCGATATGCCGACAGTCCACTTGCGCACCGCTGAAGGGATTGCAGCACCGCCCAAATTTCGACGGAATCAAAGCCTTTCTCATAGTCCACATACGCAAGGCAAAGTGGCAGATTGTACTCGTCGGTCTTCTGTACAATTTGCCGAAGTGGTCTATGGTGCTAAAGCCTGGAAACCGGCTTGTTCGGGAGGCTGGAAGTCGTCGAGTCTGCATGTGAGACGATTCGTAATGACCTCTCGA